>JASCZW010003149.1:0-31116 GCA_034211315.2 Aedes japonicus | reverse complement strand
ACGCTGAACTGGCCGGCTTGACGTGCCGCAAGGGCTCAGTAGGGATTCCAGGACCCGAAGCTAAGAGTCAGTTCCATTGTGGTTATATCACATCAATTATTTTTTCCAATATAGCAGCAGCACATCGATATTGTAGATATACTATTCTTTGTAATTTCAGGTCATCCAAGGAACTCCTAAGTATTTTTAAATAATTTTAAATATATTTTGTTTTTTTTCGATAGTTATGATAATTTATCTAAGGTTAGTAGTGCATGTGCGGGCCCGTCTACAATTGCAGCAGGATCAGAATCTGTAGATATGTGAATACAATTAAAATTGGTATTATCATTTTAGACTATAACATCCCTTCGCTATTTTATATATATTCTATGCCATTTTCACTGAAAAAAATGTAGGAAGCATTATGTACGACAAATTTTTCTCAAAAAAGCATTTCCCTTATTCACCAAAACTATATAATTTATAATCATTGCTTTCCTGTTTCCCATTATCATTTGTAGATCCAGACCAATAAGAGTTATTGGTTTTTTTTTCTGGTTTTACTTAATCTACGTTTTTAGCAATATTCAATCTTATATAAAATTTATTTCTTCTAATTGTTTGCTGTTTTCAGCTTTTCCAAGACTATTAGGATATCAAAACATATCTAATCTTTTTTTTCAGTTACAAACCAGTGGATAACAGATATATATTATACTTACGCTTATTATGTTATTTGACTCTAACTGTGAAAAAAAAAATCTCAATAGATATTAATTTTATCGAAGCTGCAACAGCGGAAGTCTTTCGATGACCAGCTAAGTTACGGATATATATTCTACTATAGTTTACTGGCTTGCTCGTATTTTTATTTTATATTATAACGTCAGATTTGTATTTTATGTTATGATATTAAATGATATGATATTATTGCATTTAAATTCATTTGATAAAAATTGCTGTAGTACCTGTGAGACTCACTACAAAAAGTTTTTGTGATTCAAGGAAACGGAGCAGCACTTCGAAATTTTTGGTTTACTGTTCTTCATATGCTATGTTATTTCAGATCATCCATGGATATTCCAAGTATTGTGAAATATGTTTGAATCAATTTTTTTCTCATAGCTACTATATTGTCTTAACTTTCAGGTTTACAAATGGAATTGTTACTATCATTCTTACATTTACTATATTAAATATCATTATAATAATCATTCACTATATTTTTTATCAGTTTAATATTCACTATATTTTATATATTACTACATGACATTGAATATATATTGGGCAGGGAGGGAGCATCAGGGTATCATTCAAGCTGGAATTGGACAATGGAGTGGTATGACAACCGGCGTCTAGGAGGGAATAAACAATATCATTTTCTTATCCTACCGATTCGATTGTGATGTTGCGAATTCTACTCCAACAGTTTCAGTGAGAGTGACGCGCCCTTCTTAACAAGCCATCCCGTAGAAAGCTTAATGAGTATTGCGAATTGGGTTATTCGATTTGTTGGATCGTATCGTTGGAAGGAGAATCTTATGTTCCCGCGGGTTTCGCGTAAGTGTCTCTGCTTACGGGTCCGCCCCACCGTTTTTGGCCCTTCATACAGCGTTACTGTGAATGCAACCCGGTAACTCAATTTGATCTTGCTATTAAGTGGAGCTGCATACATGACAAGGTCGTAGAAGGGATGGTGGCTACCTTACATACATACATACATACATACCACGCCATGTTAAAATATATCAAATAACCTCACCATCTCCTCAACCGTTCACATCGTACTATGAGCTTAGTCAAAAACTCATACAAAAATCACAATCGGTTGTCATCTCTCCTCGTCTGACAGATTTGGTTGCCCATCAAATTATTCAATGACCTTTATGGTATGTCGGTTCACATTTTTTCAGAAGTTAAGAGAAGTTAAGGAAAGCAGTTCTTAGAAGTTTGGACAAATATCAAAGAAGTTTTAGAAAATTCGTCCAAAAAATTCCTCCAATAATTCCTAAATAAATCCGCAAATAAGAAAATAATCCCACTTGGGGTACCAAAGCTTAGGTAAAAGATCGAAGATTTTACCAATAGGTCAGATAATTTTGAGATATAATCAATGAAAAACATCGACTACTGTTCACATTTTAATAAATAACTTTCTCCGAAAAAAATTCAACGCGCACCATTGAAACAGATTTTTAATGTAGTTTTCAGAATAACAAAAGCATTAATGTAAGTAACAGAACATGCTTGAAAATTGCAAACATTTACCCTTCGGATTGCGAAAATGCCAACTAAGGTGATGGAAGTCCTGAGTTGTGGATGGTGTAATGTTTCCATCCCATTTTAGAATCTTTCAACATTACAGATGACAGTCTAGTTCGGCTACCGTCTCGATCCGATTCAGTCGGCTTCTGCAATGTGGAATTTTGCTCGACTAGACAGTGACAAGTTTCGTATCGAATTGCTTGACTTGACTTTTGTAATTGACATCATAGTTACACCCTTTTCACGTAGCCACATTTCCAAAAACTTAATTTGCACGTCTTTTTCAATGTGTGACATTTTGAAAACCAAAAATTCAACCGTGCAAACAAGTAAACAAACGAAATATAGCAGTCAAGCTCACCGCATGCTATGATGAACACATTAAAATCATCACACATACACGCGTACATCGCAAATGCACGTGGATAGCATATTTTCGTTACACTCCTTGGATATCATTCTCATTGTTATACACTGAAAAGAATATGGACTGGATTTCACAACATTAAATTCGAGGTAAGGTCAGCTATAAGTGATCATTCGATTTCAGTTTATAGGAAATTAATAACGGAGGATCTAACTTTTAAAAGGGAAGTAATCGTTTCGATGGTTGAGAGCCCTACGATAAGATTAGAGTGAAAAATATCAAATTGAAGGTAAGGAGGGGGGGGGGGGATTTTATTATTATTATTTTTCCTTTTATTTCCAATAAAAGGTTGATGTAATTTTATAAAAGGAGGTGTATGTAAGAAGAATCTTGACATAAAAAAATTATAAAAAAATATTTTTTTTTAAGAAAAATATGATGCGATATTATATTGATAAATTTAATAATATTATATGTGGGCGCGTTTGTGTGTTCAAAGTGTAGACCTGAGATCTTTTGATAATAAAAAATCTATATATCTTATATATCATAACGCGAGCAATGTAAATTTTCTCTCCAAACAGTTTTGGAGGTTTCGGAGGGGAGGTTTTCGGTTCTAGGATGGTCATTTCCATCTTTCGCACACATGTAGACGCAGCAGTAAAGGTGGTGAACCATTTTCAGCGGCATCTCTTGTACAGAAAAATTTGTTAATATGTTCATATAGAGTAATGTATGTAATGTATAATACATAATAGGTTAATGTTAACATGTTAATATGAAGCAAAATCAAGTGGAGAACAAATCTTTCTAAAAGTATTTAGGCACACCTTTACAAAAAATAACTAAGGAGACTCTCTCATATTTTATTTTTGTGAGGTTCACTGGTGGGACTCTGAATAGAGTAGAAACCTCTACGCCAGGCCTTTGATGATATCGTTGCGTAGATCCTTTCGAATCATTTTGCCAGCCGTACACGGAACATGTCGTCCAAGCTGTTGCAAATGACTCGGAAGGAGCCACGTTTGAGAATTTTGTTATGTTAGGTTGTTCTTTGTTATATTTTTTCCATAGTCTATTTGTGATTTTGTTAGTCAGTTTTCAGCTTGAATGATTTGTTTCGAAGTTCCTTCTGTTTTTTGTAGTCTAGTCCGTTGGATTGTTATTTGTTTGAAAGTTTTCCGAAGCAGTTTTCTCGAACCAAAAATAAGAAGTTATTGTTCCTTGTGTGCTAGACTGACATAACTTAACTCCCTTTGAAGCATTTCACCAGCCGTGCAAGGATCATGTCGTCCATAGAGACGCTGTTGACACTGCCTCAAAAGGTGTTACATTTTCCAGGTTTGCTTCTACTTTCTTTGCATTATGTTCATGTCCATTGTTTTGTGTCATTTGGTTATTGGCGTTATTTCTTCTTACCTCTTCTGATTCATTAGCTAGTTGTTGCTCACAATCATGATCAAAACACTCACCCTTTTCGATAATGATGGGAACAATAAGATTATTAAGAATACCAAGTGTGTAGGTATATTTGCTGTTTATTCAATGACAATTAAAGAGTAAACAGCAATGAAAGAGTTGTCAAGCAAATGAAAAGTGCACTTTTTGTCGTTTCCCCAAATTATTTGAAGGAATTTGTAGATTGTTCCCAGCTTCGTATAAGAGTGAATTGCGGCTAAACCCGCCAGAAAGATACCTATTTTAGTGCCTTCAAACAAACGTACTGCGACGTGGCAATTTAAAGAATGTAGAGTGTAATACTATCACTGCTGATCATGTTCTTAGTCCCATACAGCCTTTGCATGATTAGCCTCACCTATGACAAGGTGACTAGCCAGGAACTAAGGAGACCTCTCATATTGAGGATATTTAAAAATGTATGGACCATTAACGGGTAAAATTAGTTTATTGCCCTGAGAGTTTAATTCAATCAATCCAAGCCGTATATAAAATAACTTCGCTTTGCTACGAAGATTAAAATAATATTCTCAAAGATCTAGCTTGATCTAAGAAGAACCGCAGAAGAACAAATGGATATTATAGAGACCATTCATACAAGAGAACATCAAAGCATTGAAAAAAATTCAAAAGTAATTAACCCAAAATATTTCTTTCCTAGAGAGAACATAAAGTTAGGAGGTATGTTTTAGTGTGTGAAATTTGCAATAGGGCTAAATACGAACGACACCTTTAAAACTAAGTCTCGCCCGTACTCCGATTCCGAGTAAACCTCTTCATGTAATGCACATCGACATAGTTACATGCAATCCAAATATTTTTCTATCAGCAATAAACAAATTGTCTAAATTCGGAATATTGATCACAGTTAAACATCGATCAATCCCCGATATTTGATCTACTTTAACCAAATTGTTCTCAAAATACGGAATGTCAACATTAGTGGTAAGCGATAATAAATCTGCAGTAAGATGACAATGAATCTGCAAAAAGTTCTGCAGAAGTAATATGTATGCTAGGTGTTGAATCCTTTCAAATAAGTGTGAATTCAATGAAATGGTAGAACGATTCAACTCAACAATCAGCGAAATATTTTACTGTAACCAAGCGAAACACGACGGACTAAACCAAAAAGATCTGTTTAGGATAGGTGTTGCCCTTTACAACGACACTATCAACTCCAGTACAAAAATGAGACCATAAAAACTAGGTTCTGGTGTTTAAGAATGGGAAGAAAGACCAAACAATATTGCAGATATTATTGAAAAGCGGAATAAAATTCACATAAAAAAAAAATAGATAAAATATTATTTAAAATACAGAAGTGGATCCATCAATGTAAACAGGAACACCAGTGTACCTCTCTTGCCAAGAAATATAACGAGAAACAAAGGATACATATCGTCAATATCAAATCACTAAAGATCACACTAAACATTAGAAGACCAAACAAGAATAAGATTCCATAAAACAAAAATCAAGAAACGCAGAAGAAATTTAAAAAGTTTTTTTTTAATTTGTATTTTTTAGCTTTTGACATTGGATTATCTAGATGCATTCAAAATCCTGTATTTTTCAGATTGTTCTCCTATCCTCAAGCAGACGTCACTCCCACGAATTTATCACGATACGACGGGTTGATCGCATTTGGAGAAAGAGAAGCAAACATCATTACCTCAAAACATTTCCATCTTCACATGGTGGACTTTCATACGTGCAACATTTCAAAAGTTGCAGTGATTGGAAGGTACCCTAATTAATGTGGATACAGAGCTTAAGTTAAAATGTAAGCAATGATATATGAAATAACAGTAGCGCATTGAAATCGTTCTTAGATTTTTTGGGAAACCCAATACGTCTTCCCTAACTCGCAACTCGCTACTCGGAACAACTTGGAGCTAAGAAATAGAAGTAGGTACCTAACTAGTTCAATTAAGATTATTTTATTTTGTTCGATTGATTTAAATTCAACGTACAACGTCAGATTTAACATCATTACAAGGCATTGTGGAATTATTTCACTCTTACTAAATGCTTTTTTTAGTAAAAATGAAAATATAGGCGCCTTTATTAGAAACAAATCCCATTACCCTCACATGTTTGATAAATGTTTTGCCCAGAAGTTGAAAGGTGATTGCTTTGTTGAGCTCTAGTAACCCATTGCAGAATTTCTGATCACTCATATCCATTCCAAGGTCACTTTCACTTACAGAAAGCCCATCATAACAGTTCAATAATGCTGTTCAATATAATTGGATAGATCATACCGTAAATTTTTGATTATTCGTTGTTATTCTGTATTCCCTGTAGCAAGCCATACCCTGTGGACGCTAACAATGTCTCTACAGGAAAAGCGCTCCGCCATCCGGTAAAAACTTTCCCCTGATCTTCTTTAAAACCAATAGCACCAACACAAATAGTACTTACTTTAATTAAATAATCACTCGCGTAGGCAAACACTACGATGAAACAACTTGAATTCACTTTAAAGACCACAATTGCCATCGAAAATCACATTTACGGTTCAACGGAAGAGAAAAGTGACAGCTCGCAAAAAAATTACCGCATCGCATGCTGCGATCGCACTCTTCATGTATATTTGTTTCATGATCATAAATTAAAACCACATATTAAGTCATCGCCCGATCCTCATTTTGTTACTGACCGAAATTTAAATTTCCCTAAACATTCGCAATGCTCTCTAAATAATCATTTTTGAAAAATGGAAAAATTATCCCACTATCCCCACGGAACCTGTATTCCAATCTTCCAGTCACCCAAAGCCACAGGAGAACAACGACACATTCGCTTCGGGTCAGTACAAGTGCCACGGAAAACCTGCCAACATAAATTCAAAACTCTCAGCCCGTATAGGTACCTACAAAGACGAGCATCATCTCCATGCCGGGCCTGGCCGAGTTCGCTTCGGTCAGCATTCACAGAAGGCGAATAAAGATTAACTCTTTTTCCTGCCCATTAGCGCTCGCCCCTTCAATCCCGCTCCCGCTCAACTCGTCAGCAGGCGTGGGCTCCGGACGAACCGGTTGGCCAATTTCTCATTCATGATTGAGTATTATTTTATTCTCGAACTCCTTTCGCCACTCGATCGATCTGGCTCGGGAAGCGGCGAGCATGCTCTAGCTTGCGGTAGGTCCGGCTCGTTGAAAAGTTGCTGAGATCGTTTTTCTCCTGCTGCATCGGTCACTTGAGATGCTTAATTCCAATCCTAAATGCATTCGATACATGTGCACCGGCCATCGTTCGAGTCGAAGCGAGCGCTAATAGCGAAAGATTGTGGTTAATTTGTTTATAAGAGGAAATTTATTGATGCGGTGCGGTGGTTAACGGGGAATCGGTTGTTTTTACTGCTATTAACCGGAGATAAAATCAAACGACGGGGAAAATCGTGGTGGGATTGGAGAGAATACAGTGCACGGATCTTGGCGCATATAAATGCAACATTGTTGGCTTGTGTGGACTAGATATCAATGGATGGGTTATAGTTTTCAACTTTTCTAATCTTTCATTTCACTAACCGCTTTTATCTGTCACCTTCTTGACATCGTATCAAGACGAAGCACCAACTGAAACATCTTTCAAGCATTCGAAGAATTTCAAACGTCATTTGCTCATCAAACCGAAATGATTTATCGATCATGATGTCATTCCCTAACCGCGGCAGACTTTCCCAGGTCCACTAGTTGATAAATAAGTTGCGCAAATGGAACCCACACAGTCCGTATTGGTTTAGAAAAAAAGCAGTGCCAGTGTAATTGCCCCCATCAATTATACAATTAACTCCCCAAACAATACCGCCTAATTCCCGTACACTTCATAAATCACGAAAGAAAACTTTGATAGCTATCATCAATCAACGAAGACAGTCGTCCACAGCTGGTAGAAAGTGAAAGGTATGTACGCGGTTTGTCTCGTAAAGTTTGTAAAATATTGCCTTCCCCCTCGATTCTGTCCTCAGATTTTTTTCGGTTCATCTTTTATCAGTTATAGGTCAGAGGCACGAACGACAGCTCCCAGAATAACTGACCGGACAGAGTAACCGTCCGCAAGGGGGGTGGAGTGTGGCGAGAAATTGCTGTTATTGTTGCAACGCGATAAGGTGTCAACATTTGTTTGGGAAACAAATCCGGCGCTTAGTATTTCGGTGACCAGTGAGAGGGATTGTATGGATGAGTATTTGATTCAATTACTATTAGATGTTATAAATCATGCGTGTATACTTGCATTTTATTTTACGCCAACCAATGTAGCCTAAGAGATTGATAAAGGGTAATGGGATATAATGTAAGCCTAGTCCCTTCATTCGGCCTTTCTAGCAAATTCAAATATTGTCATAAATTCAGTGAAAATTGACAAAATGAAACCTAACCTTACCAATCAGACCGGAGTGGCCTTTGCTGTACACAGAAGTTGTCTCCATAGTAATCGGTCCATGGTTGTACCTCGCTGTCTGCGAGGGTCCACAGGTCGCCTTCCACTTGATCGATCCACCTTGCTCGTAGCGCCTCTTCCTCTTGTACCCGTCGGTTGGTTTTCGAGAACCATTTAAACAGTGCTGTCGTCTGACATTCTTACGGCATGCCCAGCCCATCGTAGTCGACCGATTTTAGCGATATGTACGATAGGAGGTTCTCCCAGCAGCTGATGCAATTCGTGGTTCATTCGCCTTCTCCACGTTCCGTCTGCACTCTACCGTAGATCGTACGCAGCAACTTCCGATGGCAACTTTGTGGTTCGGCGAGCTTTGTTCGTTCTCAGCATCCTTTGGAGTTAAAAGTGGGCACGACTGCCAGCTATAATGTGCCTTTGTATCTCTCTGCTCTGCCCTGGGATGCATAGTTGACGTTACCACCATCGGTATGATTGGTGAAAAAACGCTTTTTTTCTGGATTTAAGCTGAAATTCAATGTATACCTACAATTATGGACAAATTTTCTTTCCATTTGATGGAGTTTTACTAATAATAGTGGGCAAGCAAGATAATGAGAATAGTTTCATTTTTTTATCATCTTTAAAACGTATACGCCAACTTATACGAATAAACATGCATATTACTGAACGTTTATTCTCATAGTTTGGCGTAAATACCAAGCTGCTATGTTCTTAATAATATGTCGTATTAGCGCCGATTAGCTTCACGTGTACAAACGAAAACTTTAAACCAGCAACGCTCCCATTTGATTTTGCCGATATCTACCATCAGACTTATCAGTACAGAAAATGTTCGACTCTTTCAAAGAGCGTCAGTTGGGAAAAAGCAAGAATGTTGCGGTTACAGTTTCTACTGTAAGGTGTTGAAAGACCTGAACATAAAATTTGGGGCATGAAGAGTGCAAACGTTGTCAAGCCCATCTTGTTCACGGAGAGCAGACAGGGCATTCCGCTGAAGCTGATGATAAGGATCAAGGAGTATCAAGGAGTATCAACAAAGAACGATGTTCAATGCGAGTTGGGTTTGAGTTGGAAAGGATCACGTATCACGAGCGATTGCTGGGCGAGATGAATATCATAGCGATCGGTCAAATGCGAAAATCATCAAGTCGGTCAGTCGTTGTGAATTACTTATATCTCATTTTATGACTGAAGGTGGTCCAGCTTCCAAGAATGGAATCATTCAAAGAAGTTTTTTCTGCCAAAGAGTCGTCGCATTCAACGAAACATTTGCTCCCGATGAACATTTGGAAGCTCTCTAAATGAACCCGTTTATGTCTTTTTGTGGAACGATGTGATTGCAGGACGGAAAGCTTATCACATTGCCAGCGATTTTTATAATTTTTTTCTCTTCTCTTGGCTTAAACGCCGTTGTTACTTTGTGGCTGGACAAAACAAAAATTGGGATTTGATGGTACTGTTGGCTTTACTCATCAACTCAAATTAATTTGAAGTACCTTGAGCCTGGGAACACTTCTATGTCATCGGATTCATTTCATGCTTCAGTTGAGCGCACGATGAGAAACGTTCCTCGAGAAGAAGTTCACAATTTTCCAGAGTTTATCAACTGTGTGAGAAACTCAGGGGATGGCATTAGGCCACTGGTTTTCGAAGTGGAGCCGTCAGATTTCTTTGAATGTTTTTTTCAAATTCAAGCAATCTGTTCTAACCAAGCTTAAGAACAAACCGAAGATGGCAAATATCAAACATGCCATCTTCTCCAGAGGAACATATAATATTCAGTACTCGTTCAACTATAACGAAGATATGAAGACATTGTGACTACTGATAAAGAAACAGATGAAAGATGTTGAAAAACTGTTTTTCAATTTGACCGAGTAGTTTCAATACCAGAAAAAAGCCAGAGGGATAGGAAAATCTAGGAAGTCTTCTATCATCAAAAAGTATTTGCCTTTGATGCCGGAGGAGAAACGCAAATACTGGATTAATTTGCCTGAACAATAATGAACAAAAATGAAGCATGTGAAGAGTAAGAGAGTATTAATGGTTAATACTGCTAAGTAACTCGACTCAAACATAAACTGAAATATATAGTATGTTGAATATTAAAGTCGTTTTTGTTGGTTTAATAAATGCTTTGAAGAAACCCAGGCATCTTCAGAATGGTCTTGCTTTGTGACGTCAATTTTAACATCCACAGGCTCATTACTTTTCACTTTCTCGCCAAGGAAAAAAATCTATCAATTCTATCCCATTTTCAACTCCAGATGTCTCCGAAGGCAGTATGAGGGATACAGTAGCCTCACTGGTCGTAAGGAACCGGCCAGGTGTTTTCCAGAGATCGATAGATGGTAAGTATGTATGTAATCTCTAATCTGCTTTCCTTGGTGCATTCAATATTGCTTACAGCCACCCGTGATGTGTACGGGTACATATATGTGGAGAGACGTCATTCATGCGACCAAATGGCGCTTACCTCAAACCGTTCTTTTAAATTTAACTCGAAATTTTTCCAAGAATTTTTTATTTCTTTTTTTTGAGGCAATGTATTATAGGGTGGCGCTTACGTCAACTATACATCCCAGGGCAGTGCTGGTATCGTTATCGGCGGTCACCAATGAGCCCAGATACTCAAATTCATCTACTACCTCGATTTCATCACCGTCGATCTGAACTCGTGGTAGGAGGCTAACGTTGTCTTCTCGTAAAATCTAATTCAAAGTTGCGAGCTGAAAATTATTTGTAGACAGTTAATTATTAAAAAATGAATAGTAATCGATCTTTTTTCATTGATTCTAGCTCGAAGTTTTCTGAACTACCTTCTGATAAAATCTTCGATTATTTTCCTGAGCTTTTGGTACCCTTAGCGAGATTTTTTTTAATTGAATATTATTGTTAAGAGTTTTTGGAGGGTTTTCTGAACTTAGGAAGAATTTTTGAAGACTTCTTGGATATTTGGCCGAACTTCTATAGTGCTCTTCATAATGGTACGACCGCTAATGAATTTCATTTAAGTTTCTTTTAAGTCAAAGGAAGTAAAATTCGAAAACATAAATTTGAGTACAAGAATTTATTTATTTCGTTGCAAAACTGATCGTTAACAGCATTTTGTTTAGATAAAAGTCCTTTCAAAATGATACGACCACTTTCATTTTCTCGTATATCAACGATGGAATTAAAATGAAAAAAATCTCAGCTTCTGATTCTCTGACTTCTCTGAAAGATACGTTTTGGCATACTTTGAATAAATTTCTGCAGTGTTGCCAGTCTCAATTTCTCCCCATGACTGAAACATTTCAGTTTTCAGTTTCTGAGTTATTGAAAATTTACGATTATCAGTATAAATTTGTCGAACCATTATTCCCCAGAGGTTCTCAATTGAATTCAAATCCGGTTTATAAACTGACCAGCCCAAAATATCTGTCTACGATCTCAGCCATGTCATTGTTTCAGTGATTGTTTGAAAGCTTGCGTTATCCTGCTGGAAAATGAGCTATGCTCTGCGTCTTCTTCGAATTACTGGTAGCCAACTGGTTTTTAGGACAATTATGTAGTCAGAGCTTTTCATTCTGTGTGATACAAACTGAATTTCCAGTCCTAAGACATATTTAGGCGCAATTTCCAGCCGTGCTTCTTTGTGTCTAGGTATCAAACGAGGGGCACTGACCATTTTTTTACGTGCTATGTTGGTTGAATGTTTAAATGTTCGTTCAACCGTCAAAACTGAAGCATCTAGCTTATGTTCAGTTCGAATTTGTATGGAACTCTATCGATTATACTTGATGCTTTGCTGATAATATGACGCTTATATCTTTCTGGTGGTTTCTTTGACGTCCCTAGGCTCTTTTTCTGGCCATACATAGCGGACTTTTTGACAAAATTAAAGACTGCACCATGACTACGTCCAATCTCTTTGACTATTTTCCTGAATTCCCCATCCTGTCTTTCTGAATGCCTGAATTTGTCCTTGCGCTTGCTCGCTCATCCTTTTCTGCCTTCTTACGTTGTCTATTGTTGCAAGTACAGTTAACAGAATGGTTAAAGTATTATCTGAAATTCTTCAATAACAGAACAAATACAACAAGTGGTCTTAATTTTTTGAAAAATAATATTGACTAACTCTTTGTCCATTCTCGGCACGTATCAACAAAACCATCTGATTTAGGTCGTTTACTTGTATTGATTACACCATTCATCGCTTGTCATCATTTGATTAGGGCGGTTCCACTACTCTGAACATCCGAAAAAAAAAAAATCCATGCTTCAGGAAATATTTCTTACCGCCGAACCGACATGCCACAGAAGGTCATTGAATCGTTCAATTATATGAGCAATCAAATCTATTCAACGAGGTGAGATAGAAACCGATGAATTGTAATTTCTATAATATATAAGTTTGTGTCTTAGCTTATAGTCAGATTCTAACGGTTGAGAAGATTGTGGAGGTGTTTAATATATTTTAATATGGCGTACAACACGCAAAGTGTGGCTGGGGGGTAATCTGTCACTAGAATTGAAGAAACGAGTGGCTTAAGCGCCACCTTCTGGAAGGGCCACTCGTCTATTGTTATGCTCGGCAAGAAATCCCAACCTCAGGGCAGGTTTCTCATATGAATTCAGGTTGGAAGATATAGCGTCACTGAACCCAAGTACCTCCGCTATTGACGTCAAGATGGCTCTACCATAGGCTAAGAATACAACAGTTAATGATCGTCGTTCGATTAGTTACCAAAAACTCCTGAGCATGAGTGCCTATTTTATCACCGGCGGAACTCTCCGAACAAATATAGCGCTTCAAACGAGAATGGAGAGACTGAGGTTCCCAAGCAGTCCACACTTGGAGTAAAAACAAAACGGAAAGACTACAAGCTAACCCGGAAAACCGAACTAATCGAACGACAAAAAAAAACTCTTAGTATGTAGACATCACGTAACCCCAGTAGCACACTTGTTGCTATTGAGTTAAGATACATGAATGATCACATGAGAACATAAATATCACTTGCTAAATCATAATCAAGTTACTACAGCTAATAATGATCGTAGTGTGCTACTTGGGATGTATTGCGGCTAAACAGAAAAACATTCATTGTCGGTGGAGGAAACGAATAAATAACATTTGTTTAGTTTAACCTAGGTTTTGGCATTATGTTTCTTTCCCTGTTTTTGCCTAAATCCTCCTGAGTGTGCGGATTTTCTACTTCCTAACTGTCTATTTTCGGTAGTATGGGTGTCTCAATATGTTGTTCACATGCGCATGGGTTACGCACTGTGTGCTGGCTCTCCTTTACTGACGATCCTTTTTATAAATCCCCGGCAGAACTTCTTTGTTGGTTTCTTATTGTCACTGGCGAACTATTGCGGCCTTTGAACGGAATCGGTTGCGGATATCGGTGAGATGGTGTGGAGTTCCGCAACTTGCTTTTGTCTCTGGCGTTGTGCGAACGACGGCCGAAGATGGCGATTTGCCACACAACGATGGCGGGAATTGACAGATGGGGATCGAGGGCGGCGTCTGGTCGCTTTGATGATGGTGAGAATCCCTTCGAATCAAAAAACGATTACCGCAAGCCCGAAAATTTTTGCTCGTGGAGCGCGGAATTATGTGTTTGGTGGCTGATTGATTTTGGTGGTGCTGGCGGCTGCGTGGGGTCGTTAGAACGGTCGGTTCGAATCCCGTTCCGGAAACCTGTCCAAGAAGCCGTTGAACGGCTGTTCATAACCATCTCATACACTACGTTTTATACAAACACATATAACAATTTTTCTTTTTTTCCTGACCAAATCACACGCACACGACTTATTACCGCACAAACCAAGAATCTATTTCATAGTCTGGGAAAGGTACAATAAACGTAATATAAAATACTAAAATCCTTCAAGTCGTTCAACGTACCACCACAATTTCGATTCGCGAATTAACCAAAAAACAAATTCCACTACCGTTTGACTCCACGGTCCAGGACAATATGGTCTAATGTAGTTCCGGGAATCCTATGATAGGTCTTGTGCAGTAGTCAGTGGTAATCGGAGGTTGTTGAACTACTTTAGAAGGTTCAACGACTCCATGAACCTGATCATTAAATGGCATAATCGGAACCGATGGTAGATTACCCTCTACTTCCTTGGCCGACGTTCAGATAGCTGTCCTTTTCCCCTTCTGACTGAATTCATACAAGTCCTTCTAAGTGGTGAGATCAGTGGTCGTAAAAGCTCATGAAATGAACAACGAACCAACGGGTTGAATGCAAGATAATTCACGATACATGCATGTTGAAAGTGGGAACTGAATTGTTTGCGTTTTTAACCGATTATTGGTGAACATTTATTCGAAAACAAGGGTGAACGACGTTGATGAACAAATAAAAAAACTGACATGATTCATAATATAAGCTACTATGTACCAATATTTCATTTAGCTGGTTGATGAGCCGAACCAGTCGAGGCTGAAAAGCTCAATAATAAAGATATCTAATCTAATCTAATCTAATTGGCTGCAGAATATTTTGCCAATTCAATTAAATTGTATAATACAAGCAGCCAACTTGTTACAGGCGTCGCAGGCAATGAATATTATAACAGACATATGAATGAAGTTCGTAAAGGGCGATACGGTCAAAATTTGGTCAATATCAACTTGACGTATTTCTTTCAATTTTGCATTTAAAAACCTGAACACCCCTCATTTGAAGGTGTGTGTGTGTAGAATGTTGCTCCTATTTTGATTTTGGAATTCACTCTTCAGTTGTCAAAATGCCGTCCAAGCAAGAAGAGCAGCGTATTAAAATTTTGTTCGCGCATCGCGAAAATCCGAGCTACTCGCACGCAAAGTTGGCAAAATCGCTAAAAGTTGCCAAATCAACCGTTACAAATGTAATTAAAGTGTTTGGGGAACGTTTGTCGACAGCCAGGAAGTCTGGATCGGGGAGAAATCGAAAACCGGAAGCCGCTGAGACGACAAAGAGAGTTGCCGGTAGTTTCAAGCGAAACCCTAACCTATCTCTCCGAGATGCCGCAAATAAGCTGGGTGTATCGTCTACAACCGTGCATCGAGCCAAAAAACGAGCCGATGATAAACAAAATACGACGGCCAAAGCGTGATCCCGGAGGCTGTACACGACGATGCTGACGAAGTTTGACTGCGTGGTAATGGACGACGAAACCTACGTCAAAGCCGACTACAAGCAGCTTCCGGGACAGGAGTTTTATACGGCAAAAGGAAGGGGAAAGGTAGCAGATATTTTCAAGCACACACTGGTTTGGCAAGCCATCTGTACCTGTGGCTTGAAAAGCAGCATTTTCATAGCTTCCGGGACTGTCAACGAAGAAATTTACGTGAAAGAGCGTTTGAATAAACGTCTGCTGCCTTTCCTGAAGAAACACGGTTGTTCCGTACTGTTTTGGCCGGATTTGGCATCTTGCCATTACGGTAAAAAGGCCATGGAGTGGTACGCCGCCAACAACGTGCAGGTGGTTCCCAAGGACAAGAACCCTCCCAACACGCCAGAGCTCCGCCCAATTGAGAAATACTGGGCTATTGTCAAGCGGAACCTAAAGAAGACCAAAAAAACTGCTAAGGACGAGCAGCAGTTCAAGGCAAACTGGCTTTCTGCGGCGAAGAAGGTGGACAAGGTGGCTGTACAAAATCTGATGGCAGGGGTCAAGCGTAAGGCCCGCCAATTCGGATTTGAAAAAGCGGAAGCCTAACTGAATATTTTTTCTGAATTTTATACTAATTGAACTTGAAAAAGAAATTTAATTTAATTTTTTAAATAAACGATTTCACCGATTTACACGCGTTTTCCCTTGACCAAATTTTGACCGTATCACCCTTTAGAGACTGCTTCTTCAGTTCTTCAAAAGTTTTCTTTTGAACTGTTAGCAAAGTTTCGTTGCAATATTCTTTGCAGCAGCTCATTGGTTTCTTGTAAATTCACTCCGAAATAGTTTTTTTAGGCTTTCTTAGCAGTCTGAATAGAAAAATTTCGTTCTGAACTTCTTATAAGTCCTATCCTTAGCATCGCGGAAAATCTTTTCAAAATTTCGGGGAGTTCTCTTCAGAACTAAATTGATTAGGTTAGTTTCATCCTTAGCGCCGAGGAAGCTAATTCCTGAATTTCTGGGACCTTCTACGACCTTGAACTACGCGGATGTAGATTCTTTAATTTCTAAGATATTCATACTTGAACTAAAGGGTTTTCCACTCAACATTTGGTCAATCAGTAATGTACGTGAGTCGATCAAAAAAATTCATTAATAAGTCAAATTATTTTTTTTTTCAAGTTCAGTTATAACAGAATAGATAAGCCTGAGCATGAACATGATTGACCACCCGAAGTTGCTACTCCGTTATCGCCAGATCAACTGTTATTACACAGAGAACCAACAAATGTTGCTTGGGACTAACATACATCTTCAATGTGTAAAAACTGGTGATCCCAAACTAAAGCAATACCGGCGCCGGCCCCGCCCGAATGTAGGGCAAGTAGGGAAAGGGTAAGAATATGTTGACTTGATACTCGCTTTATTGGAAGCCGTAAGGATGCTATTGGGGCCACTCACAAAGTGTGATAGTGGAATTTCATTAGGAAAACAAGGCAATTCATCTCAATCTCCAGTACGGATGCCTCTGGAGTTACTTACAAAATAGGGCAATGATTTATTTATGATTCACGACTTCTCATGCTCACTCGATCACTCGCGCACCGAACAATAGCCAACCGAAACAATAGGCAAAACGCTACGCCCGATAACAAAATATTATAGAACAATGTATCGACACAACCGATTCAATCGATTCAATGATAGTCGACGCAAACCTATTAAAAATGACATATAGATACAATGGGTAACAATTACTTGTCTTGCTCCACGTCCTTTACAGCACTTACTACCTCACGAGTCGCCTGTATCCAACTCCACAGGCGTTCGTCGAGCCTCTGGTACACAAATTAATCTCCATGCCCAACCGAAGCGTCACTACTTAAAAAGTTTTGAAAAATAGAGAGATATTAGGTATTGTCTTCAAAATTTGGTAGAAATAAACTATCTGATGCCTGAAAAGAAACAAAATTAAGAACAAAGATTTAAGTAGAATCCTTTTAGTCCCCCGGATGTTCGAAGAGCATAGCCATTTCTATGAAAAGATACTTAGAGTTATTGTTGCAGGATGTCGATGGTTGATTACAACTATGTGGGCACCATTGGCTGAAATGAGCATTGAATGAGAATAGTGGGAACATTTTATTGCATAAACGACTAAAATACTCAGTTGTTTATAAAGCTGGAACTAATTCGAGCTATATCTGTTGAACTTAGTCGATGAATCAACCCACTCAAGTTTATCACTAATACGCTATTATGAGAAAATTACAATCTCACAACTGCATGATAATTTGAAATGTGTCCAGATTCATGAACAAAAAGTCCGGGTACCGACGCAACACGGCATCTGAACTTTGGATTTGGAAACCTATGTCGCTCAACAAACCCTCAAACAAATGTGCCTATATTTAGCGTCAACCAGTGGGTACGTGTGCTCAACTCCAAGTTCTCCTTCTTTCAAACTCACCTTCAGTTCTATTTACTCATTGAGTTGGACACATCACAATAGCAAATATTGTGACGCAGCACGGACGTTAGGTTACTAGATGTATGAAAAATTCTCTATAACCTATTTAGGATTATATCTGAAAAATACAAATTTGGCCAACACCCACCTAAGTTAATACAGAATACAGGAGAAATATTCAGCTAAGGTTCCATTTAACCGAATGCAAATGGCCAGGTCTGTCGTTTAACACCTGCCATAAGATTTTGTACAGTCTTCTTGTCTACCTTATTCGCCGCAGAACGTTCACAACGGCTTTTTGAGTTCTTTTAAGGATCCGCTTGACGATGGCCCAATATTGTTCAATTGGGCAGAGCTCTGGAGTGTTGGGAGGATTCTTGTCCTTGGGCACCACTTGAAAGTTTTTGGCAGCATACCACTCCATGGCCTTTTTGGCAAGATGCCTAATCCGGCCAAAATAGAACGGAACAATTGTGTTGCTTCAGGAAAGGCAGTAGAAGTTTTTATAGGCACTCGCTCAAATAAATTTCCTGGTTGACGGTTTCGGTCGTAATGTAAACGTTGCTCTTCAAGTTACAGGTACAGATGGCCTGCCACACCAGATATTTCTTTGCGAACTTTGACAGTTTAATGTATTTAAAAATATCTGCCACCTTTCCCCGTCCGGTTGCCGTATAAAATTCCTGTCCAGGAAGCTGTTAAAAGCCTGCTTTGACGTAAGTTACATCGTCCTGTACCACGCAATCAAACTTCGTCAGCATCGTCGTATACAACTTTCGCGATCGTGTTTTGTTTATCGTCTTGGTTTCGAGTCACCACTTTCTTGTTAGTTAGTGTTAGGTTTAAGGCGCAGCGGGCTACACTCTTTGTCGTCGCTGTGGCCTCGGGCTTCCGATCCAGCTTTCCTGGCTGTCGACAAACGTTCACCGAACACTTTTAATATGTTGGTAACAGTTGATTTAGCCACTTTCAACAATCTCGTCAACTTGGCGTGAGAGTAGTTTGGATTTTCGCCATGAACGTGCAAAATTTTGGTTCATTACTTCTCTTCCTTCGACAAAATTAGGATAACTGAAGTGCTAATCTCAAAATCAAAATAGAGGCATGATGCTGCACGCACACATCTTCAAAATGAGGGGTGTGCAAATTTTTTTTAATGCACGATGAAAGGAAATGCGTCAAGTTCAAGTCGGCCAAATTTTGATCGAAGCACCCCTTAAGTATATTTGCGAGGTTGTTCTAGAATGGGATTCAGTAATCGATAACAGTTCAGCCAATATTCTCATCACAGCATTTCTTCAACTTAAAAATAATTTATACAAATACCACAAAATCATTTCAACTTTTATAAGCATTATTGAAATTCTTCATGCGTTTTGATTTATCTTTGCGCAAGATTCTCAATTCTCAAATAATTTGGTTTATCAGTCATTAACTTTAAACGAGTTGTAAAATTTAAATAAATTTCATCCAAAGTAAGATCTTTAATAGTTGAATCCATAAATACAAAATCAAACTGGATTTTTTGATTCGAAGTTCATTCCCTAAGTTTTTATACTTGTTGCTGCATAAAGCATTATTACTCTTTTTAAACAACAACAAAAATGCTACCATCGAACGAACCATTATGATCCAAAATGCATCGATTGAAATAAACTTAAGAACCCCGCCAGTTGTCCAAACTCACTCATTAAACAGAACATTAACTGCCCAACTTGATTGTCAAGAACCGCCCCAAAACCGAGCCGATCGACTGCACCACCCATGCCGTGCCCGGCCAGCAATCACGTAGTGCACGTAAACCCTAATAAGGTATCTCAAAGCGATAAAACAAAGGTGAGCTGACTCGCATGCACAGTCGAGTGAACTCACAGCCAGTTTCTATTAGAATTCAAACTTTCCCGATTGTTGGAACTTCCTCGGGTAAACAATTACATCTGGTGATTATTTATTCATTGAAGTTGAACCACTTTGCAGTTAAAATTGTTTTTCTTTCGGGCACATAGAAGTTAAGCTCAAATGAATCCAACGACTACAAAGCGTGGTCCAGCCCGGAAATCAAAGCAAGACAACACTTATTAATATTTTTATGACCAGGGCGCCTCCAAAAAAGGCGGATCGAAACGACGAAAAGTGACATGAGGCATATACTTTAATTGATCGTAAAACATCGTTTTATGAACAATCCTATCAGTATGCAAGTTCCGCAAAGCGCGCGCGCAGCATCTTCCTTGGAAATTGGGGTTCCCTATTCAATTCATAATTTGAAGCTTGTTAGGCTGTTGTGATTAGTAAATGAGGCATCTTATCAAGACTTTGTTCCGTGTTGATGGGCGCTGAATGAGGAGGGGGTGAAGGCGGCAACGATCATCTCAACTCACAGTCAGCTAACACATCATTTCTGGTGTAATTTACGATACAAATCTCCCTCCTGGGAAGCTCGCGAATGCGCGAGCACGCAGCCAGGGGTGCCCCAAGCGGATAATCGAGAGTTGTGCCCATCAAGGTTGAAAACAACACAAAAGAAGAACCGAGTTTTTATGACCTTCCACGGTGTCCCGCCGCCAGCACCGATCGATCCCAGTGAGGGGTCACTTTATGTGATTTTTGCCTAAATTTGAGTTGTGTGCGTCCGCTCTGCTTTTGCGTGTCTGTTACGAATTAAGTACGAGAATTTAGACATCTTTTAGCAGAAGAAGCAGCATGGTCAACCTCACAGCTAATCTGTTAGTACAGTTATTGAAATTTTACGAGTTCCAGCTCGTTAGGGGTGAATGGTTTAGTTCGCTGAATGGCAACAACTTCCTTCGCAAATTGGAACTAATTAAAAGCAACTCAAATCCAAGGCTAAATTATCATGGTTAGGAAAAATCAATAATTTTGGATCAGTCCCACGGCAGCAACGAGTTCGGTTACGTGAAGAATAATAAATCGTCACTTTCTCCCGAAATTTCAGTGCAAGTGGTGATTATCGGACCCGTATGGATCCAAGAGGGTACAAATTACAGCCCCTCAAAAGTCCCGGAGCGCATGCATGGCAGCTCTGTGTCGTGCTTCGCGATCTTAGACAGCCAGTCAGTCCGTGACTTATTGCAAGCGGGAGAAGAAAGTGAGCGCTTAGACCACGCTCGTTGGAGTGAACCCGCAGGCCAGAGGAAGATCACTTTCCCGCGCACACTTTCAATCATCCTGTCTTCTTTGTGTGATTGGAACACAATTTTGCCGCAGTGCGGTTGTAGTACAGGGTTCTCATTGCTGCGGAAGAAGCTGAATTGCTTCGGCACAATGGACATCTCACCATCATCGACACGTAACATCCTCCCAAGGCGGAGATTTCGCGAAATTGCGATATGTGTCGTTGTTGTCGGAGGTGGTTCCGCATGTCATCCAACCGAAGTGGTCTGTAAAAGGAAACAACTTTCTACGTGGTTGCCAATGGCAACGACGTCTGCTCGTTGATAATTATCGACGATGCGGCGGTGGCCGGCGGTCTATTGATTATACCACGGCGATAGCTGGTCGTATGAATCGGGTGACCCTTTACCTGCACTGTGTGCTTGGGATGGTAGGTTTAGGTTTTAGAAATATATTTTGCCTTTTCTGGAGGTCAGACTTTCATCGAGTGTAATTGTTTCTCTTCTGAGACGCAGTGCATTCCAACGATTCGGTTGCACAGCTTTCGCGATCGTAATAGATAGTAATGTTTTGGTCAACCTTTTCAAATTTTCCAAAAGAAATCTATGCCAACCCTTCGAAAAGTTGTCTGTTTTCCAAGAATTATTAGTAATTGAAAGTAGCCAAAATGCAAATGACGCAACGAAATCATTTACAGAAGAACTTTCCCAACATTCCCACCGATGAATTTGTTTAGAAGTTTTTTCTTTATTTCTTTGACAGTGGGTCTTGCTGTACTCACAAACAAGACAGTCCACTCCTTGGAAAAAAATGAGATCTTAGCATTAACATTAGCATAAGCATTGACGTTTGCAGACCTCGTGGATGGAGCTACGATGAGAAAAAAATGGTTGAAGTCATTGCATGTCACCATGAATGTATACAATTATTGATACGTTTCTTCGCGCCTTCTCACTCCTCGATCACTCGCCTGGCCAAGTCCAACAGTTGGAGATAGGGAGAATTTGGTATCCACCTTAAGAAGACACGTAGAACCCACGTAGTCTTCAGTAGATATCAAGGGAAAATGGAAATGAATAGTCGGAGAGATTTGTTAAACAGAATGTCCTGTTTGTTGTACAGAACAAAAATTACATTAAAAAAGGTCGTTGGGAGCATCTAGTCTAAGAAGGTTAAGTGATGCTCCATTTCTCTTTAAATGATTGGGTCCTACGCATTAACTATGGCTCTAGTCCCACATGGTTTATGGTTATAGCACTATTACCCGGTCCCTGAAGAATGTTTAAAAATATAAGTACGGGTGGTGAAAACTAACATGTCAGCAGATTTGCGCTCCTAATTGCGTTACTAAACAAAAATATGGCACCACAGGGGTGTGGTTAATGTTTGTTTTGACGCATTATTTTTCATTTTTAAGGGTGTTTTGATGAAAATTTGGTCGACTTAAACTTGACACATTTCCTTTCATCGTGCATTAAAAGTTTTGCACAGCGCTCATTTTGAAGATGTGTGCGTGCAGCATCATGCCTCTATTTTTATTTTGAGATTATCACTTGTCACAATGTCGTCGAAGGAAGAGAAGCAACGCATCAAAATGTTGCACGTGCATGGTGAAGATCCAAACAACTCACACGCCAAGTTGGCGAAATTGTTGAATGTGGCTAAATCAACTGTTATCAACGCATTAAAAGTGTCCGGTGAACGTTTGTCGGCAGCCAGCAAAGCTGGATCGGGGAAAACGAAAGCCGAAGGCCACAGCGACGACAAAAAGAGGTGCCC
Source organism: Aedes japonicus (assembly GCA_034211315.2). Classification (NCBI taxonomy): domain Eukaryota; kingdom Metazoa; phylum Arthropoda; class Insecta; order Diptera; family Culicidae; genus Aedes; species Aedes japonicus. Next base: position 8,149 of record JASCZW010003149.1, on the reverse strand, counting down.
GCTGTTTCGAGCGGAACCCCAACGTCTCCGTCCGAGATGTCGCAAAGAAGCTGGAAATGGCGCCTTCAATCGCGGATAGAGCTAAAAACGAGCTGGGCTGTCGACTTACAAGAAAGTGGTGACTTCAAATTGCGACGATTAACAAAACACGTCGGCCAAAGTACGATCGTGAAAGTTGTACTCGACGCAGCCGAAGAAGTTTGATTGCGTGGTACAGGACAATGAAACTAACGTCAAGGTAGACTTTAAACAGCTTCATGGACAGGAATTGTATACGGCAACCAGACGGGGAAAGGTGGCAGATATGTTCAAGCACATTAAACTGTCAAAGTTTGCGAAGAAAAAATTGGTGTGGCAGGCTTGTAGAGCAACGTTTCCATTGCGACCAGAACCGTCAACCAGGAAATTTATCTGAGCGAGTGCCTACAAAAACGTCTTCTGTTGAGTGCCTACAAAAACGTCTCTATTATTAAGAATTCAATCTGAAATGAACTTGCGCATGTACTTAGATGACCACACATTGCTGGAGTCAACAACACTGCGTACCCAAACAAATTGAGCCTATTGTTATCAAACCACTCTCCATATATGTATGTTTCGAAGGTTTTTTAGTTTATTTGGTTCAAAACAACACCAGTCACGTCCTCACGGTTCACAGGAAAGTTGACATTTTGTTGATTCTAGAGCATATACACATCTTTACGATTAGGGGGCACTCACAATGTATGATGGTACCAGTCGCAAGTTAAAAATTATTTCTTCACACATTAAATAATAAATAAATAAATAAAGCACATACCATACTTATATTCAGTAGCGATCAATAACTTATTTGTTTCGGTATTAAGATTTATCAATGAATATTATGATGGTACAGTTTGTTCAATTGAAGTAGCTATTTTGTTACGATTCAAAGCAACACATTCGCGAGATGATTCGTGGGGAGCAAGAAGTCTGTTTGAACAAAAATATGATAGCTACGTTGTATTCTTAAACGTGAGATTCAAACACCATTCAAACACAGCTTCAATCAATGATTAAAGCATGGAGAATTTCACCAAAACAAATAACATGTTTATATTGGAAAACTTAAAAAATTAAAATTAACACTTCACTTGAATCACTTTTTCTAAAAAAAACTGAAACAGTTTTTAAACGATGACTAGTAAGCGCGAGCCAAGTCCGTTAAATTCCTCTACAGAAAGCTTATCTTTTGACAGTTAGGCCTATTTCGTCTTCGGCTTACAGACTCAACTTGAAGAGAACATCAAAGTAGGTCTAGTATTTATAGTAGATTTTTGTGTACGTTTAGTGTGTGTGTGATTTTTTAAGAGATGTGTCTGTTAAGTGAACTTGTTTTGTGTTTAGGTATCTTATAACTATAAATTCCTTTTTTTTATTGTTTGTATCGTATACTTTTATATTTTTTGGAAAAGTCAAGGCTGGCACTAATCTACAAATGTTTAAACAAGATAAAAGTAGAATAACCAATTAATTAATTGCAGCATCAAACTCCCTGGCTATGCACACTCAGTTTTTGATCACTTGTGTCTAAATGTCGCTAGTTTACTCATGGAAATTCCACGTGGGTGCTGGACAGCTCACACGTAGGCAGTTCGAAAGTCAGAGTAGGATGCGGTTGTTGCAAAAGTCAATGTTGATGAAGCACGAGAGGTGCGTCGACTCCCACGTGATTGTGACAGCTTTTAAGTCCACTAGCCTCTAGTGTTAGGAATCGAACATCTTTGACAGTGGATTGTTTGCATTTCTAAAGAGAACAAATAGTAAAAGTTTAATCAATATTACGAACCACGGCGTGTAGAGACCGTTTTCCTTCTAGCAGCCCACAAACTCTAGAATGTGTGTTTTTGTTTCTAGCTTCGATGCAACTTTGAGCTGGAAAATTTGTTTTCTATTAGTTATGCGGCAAGAAAACTTATATTTACTTGCAAAAATCGGTTTTCATCATAACGATCAACGCCGGGTAACTCTTAGTGCTTACTACACACAACCCTAAGGGGATTCGTAGGCTATAATTAGGTTTTTTTTCGATGATTATATGTACTTACAGAACGTAGCAAATATTTTAACTATTAAACGTAAAGAATAACAAATTTAAATTATTAGGTAGGCGTTATAATAAGTTTTATAATTTTAAACTTTCAATACATTTAACTAAGATGCATTATTTTTCACTTGAGATTATTGAGGTTGGAATTGACAATGGGGATTTCTGGCAATTTCTTGTCCCAGGGATGTCTCGCTGCTCTGTTTGACAGCTTGACAACAAGTTGCAAGGCCTGTTGACTCGACAGGTGAGGTCATTTTAGCCGTCGACCATTGAATTGGTATTTGCCTCGGCAGTGTTGCCAGAACTACTATCATTCACCCCGAAACACTGGCCATCTGGTCCAGTTTTACCTCCACAATCTACCTCTAAGTCTGCCAACTTAGTCACTGATCTACGGATAAACCCTCTCGCGGTTTGAACGATAGACTGACGAATTTTCCCATCACTTCCACTGGTAACTTCCAGAATCCAGAAAGTCTCCTGTGGCTACCGGCTTCACCTCTCCGAACCACTTCGTACGCTTACTCAGGGTAGGTAGGTACACTCGTACCTGTATTCTCCAAAATGTTTCCAGATGACGATAAATTTGGTCTCAAGACGCTTGCAACACGGCTACCGAGTCAACTACTCCTTTTGTTGGCTGATGATCTGCCTAGTAAAAAGTGATTCGGGGTCGAAGCTTCGCTTTATTCAGAAGCGATCGGTAGTATAGTCACTAGATTCATAGTCTGGCGGATACAACGACGGGAGCCAATTTGAACTGTCAGTTGGCGGAGCCAATCGAGCATATCTCGAGTATTTCATGTTAAGGGCCTAAAAGCCATTTCTAAACAATGACTTTAAACGTTGATTTCTCACGAATCACGAGAATCCCACTATATCTTACTACTCCATATGGAAGAACTAACATTCTTCTACCAAATTCTGCTTTCATTTCACGAGAGTGATTTAAGATTCAAGAGCAATCGATATTGAAAGTCATTGTTTACAAATGGCTTCTAGGCCATGAACATGAATTACTCGAGATATGCTCGATTGGCTCCGCCAAGTGACAGTTCAAATTGGCTCCCGTCGTTGTATCCGCCAGACTATGAATCTAGTGACTATAATCGGTAGGTACGTCAGAGTACAACGTCGTTGGTGAACAACAAACCTACGCATGGCCTTAACGCATTATGTGGTGCTAACACTAGAACCGCCTTGACGTGGGCAGCACGTATTATCAGGCAAGTGAATACGGCAATCCACCGCTTCGCGTTACTTTTCCGGACTTTCATCAGCAGCGGTTCAAAGCGATCAAGTCCTGTGTGCGTAAACGGTCTTTGAAACGAAGGAAGCCGTGCCATTGAAAGTGGAGCCGTGTGAGAAATAGGTGGTTCTGCTTTGTATATCTTGCACTACTGGCAGGTTTCCGCTACTTGCTTTACAGTGAATCTCAGCCGCGGCACGTAATATTTTTGGCGAACTTCATTCACTACAATTTACAGGTTGCAATGACAATATCTTCGGTGGTATTCAGCGAGCAGAAGGTAGGTAAACCTGTGTATTCTCGGGAAATTTGCGGTTTTGGTTGTCGATGCAGCGCTAAATATACGCGGCTAACCTAATTAGCCGAGGTAGACGAGAGAATCATTCCAAATAAAAACTCATATCAAGGACTGATACGTAGTGATGTGCATGACACGGGCGCAACTCTTCTTCGGTAGATAGCGTTACAGCCTTCTGGCGGGGTCATTCGTTCTCCGGATGCTTTAAGAATTCTGGACCTTCAAACCAAAAAACAACCACTTTTCCCCACTTGGTTGCCAAATCTGCTGGGTTGACTTTGGATGATACCCACTGCCATTCTCGAACGTCAGATGCCGTCAGAAACTCTCCTACCCGACACGTGACGAACTGCTAATATCTTTGATGATCAGCACGCAACCATGCCAGAATCGTTGACGAATCACTCCACAAGAAACGCTGTTGGATCTTAACAGTGTGGTTCGGAGCTCCAATCGACGTACTGATAACGGTTTCAGTGAGGCCACTGCACTTCCAAATAAGCTGCTTCACTGGCGTCAACGAAAAGGTGCAGTTGGAGGCTCTGATAGTGATGGATGTTCGCGTTCTTGAAATAACACCTGGAGATCCAAACCTCGCCAATAGCTTGAAACAAGTTTGTCCATTTCCTCCAGCGTTCGAATGCTGCGTCATTGATTTTCGTTTCCCACTGAGTTTCGCTTCGCCACACATTTTGAGTTTTCCCTTGCACGAGGAACATGCTCTACAGACCCAACGGATCGAAAAATCCCATCAAGCATTTCAAATCTTGTCTTTTCGTCGGTCGTTCTTCCTCGTCAATCAGCTTTTCAATAGATTCTTGTATCGCTGTGGACAAACACAGTTCATCCTCGTTGGTCAACCACAGCAATCCTAGAATGCATTTGAGCTCGTTGCGATCCGGACCGATATTTTTGTCGACAGACGACTTCGTATCACCGAGGCGGCGTAGCACTTCTTCGCTGTTAGACAGCCAGTCCTCCATGTTCATGAATCATCCAAATCTCTTCAGAAACGTGAACTGCTTCCTCTATGCTTCCGTAGCTTGCCAGCGAGTCCTCTATGTAGTTGTTCTTAACGGTTGCTGAGAGAAAATGTTGCTCCGAAGATTGCCACATCCATCACATAGAACTGTGGAGTACTCAAAGGATCTTTGCGCCAAAGAAATCGCTGTGAGTGGTGGTTAGCCCGCCGGATAAGTATTTGGTGAAACATTTCTTTGATGTCTGTTGAAACTGTTATTATAAACTGCCAGAAACGTGCCAGCATTATTGGCATAGATGTAATCTGATCTGGTCCTTTGAGCAAGTATTCAACGCAACACCTCCGACTTTCGCCGCTACGTCCCATATTAGACGGACTTTTTCTAGTTTTTAGTAGATTTAGGATTTGGTAGATTTAGGATTTGGTAGATTTAGGATTTGGTAGATTTAGGATTTGGTAGATTGCGGGAGGTACCAGATTCGATCTCTCTTCGCGCTTCACTTTTCCTTCGTATTCCACTATCTGTAGCTGAAGGTTCTTCCGCAGCTTAGAGTTCATTCGCTTCTCAAGGCAGAGTAACCGACATCCGTCCATATAGTAGCTGTCATCCGCCCATATAGTAGCTGTCAGGGAATTGAACGTGATCGAACTTTAACAAGAGTCCCGTCTCGTAGCAGCTTCCGATCCTCACTGTTTTCTGTTGCAGGATCCGTTGGGCACGCGTCTCTTCCTCTGATAATGGGATTCTCGTTGATTTTGTGGCGACGTCCTCCAGAGCAAAGTACTAGCGAATTAGAGCGTTTGTGTCGCATCCTGTCTTTCATGTCCTCCGTTTACAAACCAACCCAATGTTGTTTTCGCTCAAACAAGTTCACTATTACTTCCTTTTTTCCCCTTGACTGGAACAATCAAGTTTAAGTTATTCACGCCAATGAGTATCCGAGGCACAGCGTTTGCGTAGCTGGCTTCTGGAAGGCTTCGAAGACGCTGATATTGTTTGCTTCGGGAGGGAAAGCTCCTTAGCCGTGCGTGCTCCATGCGTGTTCCAAGCTTAAGTGCTGAAGATGCTAAAAACAACAGTTTGTCGAGTGATGAAAACCTACAAGGAAACCCTGAGTGTGGAAAGGGATCAGAGAACCTACGAAAAAGCTGGAACCAGGGATCGACAGCTGCACAGGAAAGTGTTGAGGTGCGTTGAAGCAAACCCTGGTCTTCTGATCCGAAATATTGCCAGAAGATAGAACGCCACTAAACAGCCACTAAACAGCCGAACCGGCACATGAAGCAGAATTTCGTGACCAAAAAGCGGGTAAGATTCTTGTACGACCGTGTTTTGACGAAACAGAAGCGCTGCACTTAGATCTATGATAAAATATACCTCAAACTCGATTAACAGCAGCTTCCTGGTAAAAAGTTTAACATCGTGACGTAGGGACGTAGGGATGTTGCGGGAAGATTCTAGTTCATATTTGAAGACAAGTTCGGGTACAAGGCGTAGAAGTTCACGTAGGAACCATTCGTCATATCCTCGACGATGACATCCCAAGTTTACATAGAAGAATGTCTGAAAAAGCGTGAATTGCCGTCCATCCGCAAGCATAGGAGCAAAGTCGCCATTTGCCACTATTGCTAAAGGGTGTCCACGATGAAATTGCCACACACAAAATTGATTCGCAAAATTCGAGTTTTCATCCGATTGCCATCAAATTTTCAGGGATTGAGAAATAACTATTAAACTTCATTTTTCCATTTTACTCAAATTTTATTTACAGTCCATACGCAAATGCCCGCACCTTGGCCTTAACCCCGGCCATAAGATTCTGCACAACCTGTGAATCAACCGTTTTTTGCATGTAAACCCATACTTTCTTCAGTTCCTCGACTTTCTTCACTACCTTAGGTCATTTAAGAAGGTGCTGCTTCATAATCGCCCAGTACTTCTCGATGGGGCGGAGCTCCGGAGTGTTGGGAGGGTTGAACATTTTCGGCACGAAATTGACCTTATTATCCACAAACCACTTCAGCACGTCCTTGGAGTAGTGGCATGAGGCCAAATCCGGCCAGAAGATTGTTGGGACGTTGTGGGCCTTCAGGAGAGGAAGCAGCCGCTTCTGGAGGCACTCTTTTATGTACACCTGTCCGTTCATCGTGTCCTGGGTCACGAAAGGTGCACTCCGCTTCCCGCACGTGCAGATGGCTTGCCAAACCATGAATTTCTTCGCAAATTTGGACATCTTCTGAGTGCGGACATGCTCCCGGAACGCTGAACTTATCCTTGGCCGTGAAAAACAGGTTGCCGTGGATCTGTTTGAAGTCGGCCTTCACATATGTTTCGTCGTCCATGATGCAGCATTCAACTTTCGTCAGCATGTTGAGGTACAACTTCCTGGCACGGGTTTTGGCGGACTTGTTCTGCTTCTCGTCGCGATTAGGAGCCTTCGGTACCTTGAACGTTCGAAGCCCAGCCTTAGTTTTGGCCTTCTGGACAAAACTTCGGCTTAGGTGCAGCTTCTTAGCCACATCCCGAACGGAGGCGTCCGGATTTCGGTTGAAGGCCCCAACTACACGGTTGTGATTTTTGGTGTTGTACGGAATACTTTTTCCTTCACTTCTGGGCTTCCGATCGGTGGTCAACCGTTCCTCGAACCGCTTAATCACTCGCGACACCGTGGAATTCGCGATTCCCAACGTTTTAGCGATGGAACGATGCGAGAGATCCTTGTTCTCGTGATGAATGCGCAAGATTTTATCAGGCACGAACTGTTCTTTCAACTCAATTTCCGCGAGTTTTGATCACAGGACTTTAAAACTTGCAGGATGTAAATAATGCACTATGAAGTTAATTCACCCAAATTTTCATTAAATTCTACCCAGCGGTTGACAAGTTAGAGCAATTTCATAGTGTGACAATTTCATCGTGGACATCCTTTATTGCGCTGTCAAGTGTTCTATTTTTATTTTCACTCGTCATCACACTCCCATCTCCCTCTCAATAAGTCACCATGGTTTTATGAAATAAACGAAGCCATGTATGTGTGTGCGACCGACACTTGTTTCATTGTTGTAACGTTGAGTGCCTCGACAGCCGAAGCAACTGTAGGGCTTTTATTCCAATCACCTCAACTTGTAATGGTGGCTGGATGGTTATAATGAAGAGCTGTCACGCTGACGGCCGCGGTTCGAATCTCAGTTGCGGAAGAGTTCTTTTTTTTTGTGAGCCGTTGAATTTACTACTACTAATCAACTGCACAACCTCACGCACACATTGAATTTTTCTAAGCGAATTGATGTGTTGCTTTTTTGCCCACGACCAATGTTGCATTTTTTTCTCCAAGTTACGATCCATTACGAGAAATGAAAACAAATCATGCGAAATTCCATTACAATCTTGCTTATTTATTTTGGGTGTCGTTATTCTCAGATCCTCGACTGACTTTGCCTTTAATGGACTTTTAAAACTGATTGAGTCTCGAATAACAGGTCTATTTGTGCGTACCAATTTTCTTTTGGTCTGTCTTTATTGGCAGCATTTTCAATGTGTCCGTATAT
>JASCZW010003148.1:0-60184 GCA_034211315.2 Aedes japonicus | reverse complement strand
TAAAAAGTGGAGCGGCTATGGATCGATCAATTTGTCGAAAATCATAGAAAGCCTTTGCTGTACATCGGATCTTGCATGTGAATAACGGGTTCCTGAAAGGTGTTGAAGAGTATTAATAAATTTCTGCAACTTCACTACAATGGTAAATTGCAGTACAGTGGAATGTAAAGCGATTTCGCACCTTTGAACAGGTAGCAGTTGAGCGCCAAGTTTTTGGTATATTGCTTGTTCAAACTGACCGGGGTTCACGTTGAAGTTCAATTAAACAACCAAAATAAGGGTTTCACTAATTCCTTTGATAATGTTTTCTAAAATACTGGCGGTAATCCATCAGGACCAGCTCCTTTAAAAGCGTCTAATGTGCTTAAGGAAAGCAACATTTAACGAAGGTCCAGGAAAATATGTATAAAATTGATAATCTTGTTCCTTGTCGTCACGAGTTGTGTAAACATCTTGAAAATAATCAGCAAATAAGTTTCTAATTTTGTTTGGATTTTTACCGTTTTAGTCGCTGATTTGCATTTTTGTTGGAAAATTTCTCAACTTCTTTTCATCTTTGACAAGGCTGAAAAACGATTTCTGTTCTGATTTGATATCAGTTTCAGTTGTTCTATTATACTCCTCATGAGCGATCCTCATTTCTAATTTCAGTTGATCACCGATAGTCAAATATATTGTGAGGTTCATATCATTTTTATCTTTTTATAAGCTTTGTGCGCATTTTGCTTCTTATTTTAGAGATTTATAATTTTCTTACTTTACCACATCGTATTCTTATTTGGTCTTCTCCTATATGGCCTGCTCTGTTGGCAAATTGCGAATTAGGGTTTGCCAATTAATCGAGTATAGTTTGTTGTTAATTAGATTGTAGTCTGCTGGAATATTCAATAGCAGTTTGATATGCTTCATTTTTTCAAAGAGGAGCTAGTGCTCTCAATACTCAGAAATCATCGGACATATTAGTGAACAATAAATCAAGGTAGCAATTGGTCTGATTTCGTACACATTTATTTTGATTGAGTCCAATCTCCGCGCTTTTTTCAAAAAGAGTAAGAAGCGTTAAATTTTCTCCAAATATTGGCGTTAAAAAAGATTCATTCTGATCATCTACTATAATATCAGTCTAGCATTTTGATTGAAATCAGTATAGCATTTTAAAGTTGGTTGAAGTTGCATTTTGGTTAAAGTCATAATTACTGTGAATATTGACGTCAGACTGAAATTTTGACAAATTACTTTCAGCAATATTAAAAAACATTTTGTATGAATCAATGTTTGCTCTCTTTCTGGGAAATAGACTGCCCAAAAATATGAACTTGATTTTGGACAGATATTGGCCCAGATATCGTCAAATTCCTTGTGTTTTTTAAGTGGTTTCTTCTGATTCATAATCAGATGAATCTGCAAATGATACGCCACCGCTGGATTTCTTATTGGATAACGATTTATCTCGATCGTCTCTAGTTATACATTATCAACTTATCGGCGAAAACTTCAGAACTTTTAATGCTCGAACCCCAACTAGCCGCAGTGGATAAAATAACAGAGTGGCTACAAGGGAACGTCCATTAATTACGTCTCGCAAAAATTGACTTTTATAACCCCCCTCCCCTTGATCACCTTTTGTATGGACCTTCAATATTTTTTATATGGATCGTCACGTTTTCTCAAAACCCCCTTCCCCCTACTGCGTGACGTAATTAATGGACCTTCCTAAGCAGCAACAAGTCTATAATTTTCATTAATCCTTAACGACTTTTCATTCTATTAAAATTTTGACAATAGATTGTTACTTCCGTACTTTCTTTACTGTTTTTAAAAGCAATAACGTGTTGAAATGTGTGGGTTTGATTGCGAAGAGACGTCAAGTTTGGGATATTATTATATTTCCATTTTCTGCTAGATTCTTGTCCTCCAAATGGTCCGTCAATTCTTGGTAAAACCCGAATGCCTGCATACACAAGGTGCAGTTGAAGTTATTGGCTTGGGTGAGTGCCTTGGAACGGAAGTTACTGGAACAGCTCGTTGGAACGGTAGGTGTGGAATGAGTGGTGATGCATCACTTGCCGGATACGAATTTTGTATCCCACCACTCTGGAAGTCAATTGGTCGGTGGCTGAGTGGTGGCTTGGAGAATTGTTGCTTCGCAGCAGCATTGCGTATTGCGACCAGTCTGCCATCCAAACTTTCCTCGTGCCTAGAAAACGCCACCCTGAGTCAACGGTGTCTTTTTTTGTAATTTAATACTGCTTCTAAATTGGAGCATGGGTCAGGTGTCGATAACGGTGATTCTATATTATGAGTTGCACAAATGGCGCCGGCCACGTCCTTGCAATCAGGTGGGAATAGGGAAGGAAAGTTAGTGTGACCTTTGCTGTTTAGGGACCGTGTTTATCTCTGCATCCCTAAAAAGGTCACAGTATGGAGATTTTTCTATGTTAGTAAAGTAGGGCTCGTTGTTTCAGGATTCACCTTGTTAAGTGATGCGATCATATAATATAGTTCATATAATTCAGGGGACAAAAAGGATAACAATTACCTGTATCGCTCTGCTTTTTGAGAGCACTTACCACATCGCCATTGTCTGAAAATCCTTTGGGGGATCCGACTGGTTGGCAATCTGCTTCTTCCAAGGTATTTAAATGATGCCTATCCAAAAACGGCATGCTTGCCCCATATGGCATTGCAGGTGAACGGAAATAGCTCAACTACCAACTACTATCAACATCGTCGCTACTTCTTCGTTTGCTTCAGAATATCCACCTGTTCTGGCGAATGTTTGATAAAAATTTCCTCCAAAACATCTTTGGCGTAGTGACAAGATGCTAAATCAGGCCAGAATAGCGAAGGAGCGTTATGGCTTCTTAGGAATGGTAACAATCACTTCTTTAGGCATTCTTCATGGTATATTTCCTTGTTTACCGTTCCGGTAGTGATGAAGCTTAGGCTTGCTTGACCACAGCTGCATATTGCCTGCCAAACCATCTATTTTTTTGAAAGTATGGCCTTTTTCTTTATCCTGAAATGCTCCTCTACGCCATTCCGTCGCATGGCATTATAATAAGACATTCCGGGAAGCTGCCTAAAGTCTTCCAGCACATAAGTTTCAACGTTCATTATCACGCATTTACATCGGAATTTAGTTCTATTTAACACACAAATGATGTTTAGGTATGACTCTGTGGTCATAAACCCGGCATCTACTATCACACGTGACGGTTATTATTGAGATTCTTATGTAGATAAATTTCATCTCACAAACAATACGGGAAAAATGTGACATCCCAACCGTTCGTGGTCAGAGCTTGCTGCGATGACTTTGATAATCTATTTAACGAAATGGTCTACAAGCTCGATTGACGACAAATAAATAAATAAATAACACTTCACAACATTTTTTGCAGTTCAGGATCAACTGAATGAAGAGAATCTATAATAGATACGAATACTTGTAGTATTTTTTCATTTACATGAAAGTATACACTACTATATTACATAAATAAAGCCCGATTTAAGGTAAATTTGAGCGCATTCAAGTGACCATAACTCAAGAAATTAACAACATCCTCGAAGTTTTCGCTTGACAATTGCCCAATATTTTTCGATCGGTCTGTACTCAGGACAATTCGGAGGATTAATCTCTTTGGCGGCGAAATTAACACTGTTTGCAGCATACAATTCTAGTGCCTATTTAGAGTAGTGGCAGCTGGCTAGATCCGGCCAAAACATAACATCAGTCTTGTTTTACCGAATGAAGAGTAAAATCCGCTTCATCAGACATTCTTTAATGTAAATGTAATCATGCTCGCTTTTTGGCCACTAAATTTTGTTTCTGGGAGCGATTCGGATGTTTACTGGCACAAAAAGACTTATATCCTTCTCTTGAAAGGAAGTTACGCACGGTGGAAAAGTTGGAATTGTATTTCTTTGCCAAATCACGTATGGAAACACCTGGGTTGCCTTTCATGTACATCAACACCTTTCGTTTCATCTCTTTGTCTCTACTGCCACTCGGAGTATCCATGTAACGTTTGATTACAAGACACACCATTGACTTTAAGAGTTTTAACACTTTTGCTGTTTTTGAGGCGGACCATGAAGGATTCTCTAGATGTTTGTGTACAATTAATTGTCTTTTCTCCAGTTCCGTGCTCCAAGTTCCATGATCGATAATTTCGGAATACGTCAGTCAATCGAGACAAACTTTTCACCAATTTCTTCATCAATGAAACATCAACAGATGCCTGTCAAACGTTTTTCGTTCCAAGCACCAGGGACGCGGTAGTGTATTAAACCATGCGTCCAGATTTACTTTGAATCGAGCTTTATTTCATGGGAATGGCAGGGACCTTCAGGGCACCCGATTGAAGCACTCTGGATGGGTAGAGTGGGAATGCCAACTCCTCATTGCTAACAGTTTGTGAATAGAGGGCGGACTCTTCTCCCCGCCCATTGGGGCATCCTCATGTTAGATAGCTTGCTCTTTTGACCAAGCTACACCAAGCGCGCGGTATAAAGGACTTTTTTTTTGAATTTACAAAAAATATTGACGCTTGATGTGAAGAGCCATGAAATAGTAGTGGGTTGTCTGGCTGATTGTCGGGGAATTCTTTGTCAGTTCTAGTTGTAGTTGAAAGTAAAAAGTTTGACTAGGGCCGGTCCAGGATTTTTTCGGTTTGGAAATTTTCTCGATTTCCTTTATTGGGGATATCCTTGGTCAGCCCAAAACTAAGGTGGCGGTTCCATTAGTGTTGAAACCTCATTGACTCTGTAGCGGGCAGGATCGGATATTGGCTTGTATTTTGATAATGTCCTTATACAGGATTCTGTGATTTGAATTATAATAGAATTTTCTGATCGCTGGGATTACTTGCGAATATTTGTGGTTGAAATCAATAGCTTTTCACAATTATATCGCTCTAAAGCAAATGAACAGTTTTGGCAGAAGTTTATATCTGTAGATGAAATCAGTTCGTTTTTTGTTTTGCATAACTGGTTGAATTGTGTTTAAATCAATTATCTTATAGATAAATCGTCCAGCTCAAACCTTTGTAGGGGTAAGTGGCCCCACCATCATCATCTTCATCATCACCAATTGTTCGATCTTTTTGTTGTAAAGATATTCTCTATATCCCTGTGGAAACGTATGAGTGATGTTGACTATCGATCCACCCAATCCTTTTTGGCTTTCATACAATGGCATGATAGAATAATCAGTGGTTACACTTTTTCGCTCCCGTCGGCATTTCTGGTTAGATTTTATAGATTTTGCTACGCTGAATCCAAATAAGGGCTCAGAAATGCTGTAACACGTCCAGTTTTTGAGAAAAATGTGATTTAAACTCACAAAAACGCACTACTTCCGTCGTAATATGATCTACTAAACGCAACAATCCAGAATATTGACATCTACCCTTTGCAAGTTGGACTTGGATTTTATGGAATGGACTTCCATTCCTGAATCCATTCGTGAACACAGATTTTTCGTAACGCGTAAGATTAATGAAATAAACTGGGTTTTCATTCACAAAATTACGAATTTTCATGAAAATCAAGATTTCCTATTTTGAAAACATGAATTTCAGCTCCACCCTTTGAATGTTGGGCTTGGATTTTATGAAATAGATCTCCTGAATTCATTCGTGAATACGGATTTTCGTAACACGTAAGGCTTGATGTAAAATCCGGGTTTACATACACAAAATTACGAGTTTTCATGAAAATCAAGACCCGTCCATTAATTACGTCGCTCAAAAATACCCCCTTCTTTCTTTATCACATTTTTTGTATGGATTTTTGAAAAATTTTGTATGCATCGTCGCTTTTTAAACCACCCCACCTCCCTTTCAAAGCATAACGTAATTTAGAACGATCCCTTCAGCTGTGCCTTTTTGAGTATATTGAGTATATTGATGTTGCTTCTTACAGCAGTTTGGGAACTGAAGACCTTCAAAGTTCATCCATTAATTCAAAATTCAGCTGCACAGAGCCCTTCAGAAACGCCTCATTAAATACTCAATTCAGCAGTGCCGTATTTTTAAGTTAGGATAGGAGTGAGCAAGACAGCATTAAAACACGCAACCACTCAAAAACCAAAAGAATAGACAGAGACAAAAGACTCTGTGTTAGTCACTATTGCTCGAGAGAATAAGGAAAAGATATGTTAAAAAAGAAAGCAAGAATCCTCAAGCACGTAGCTTAATGCGGCATTTTATAGAGCTTTTTGACGTTTAATTTGCGCACACTACTGCAAGATTTGAATCAAAGCAGTGCGAGTGAGAAGTCAACGAAGTTGTGTGAAACCAAACCGTGCCTTAATCCACAGAGAAAGGGGTTTACACCTTTGTTGGAGACAGCATATCACCTGTATTTTGACAAGGAGCTTCCAAATCGTGAGTTTCCATGGGTTCCAACATACACCTGTTGCTCATGCTACCGAACATTGCTTGGTTGGATGAAAGGTACGCACAAAGGCTTACCTTTTTCCAAACCTTTGGTGTGGACTAATCCAACCAATCACATGAGCGATTGTTACTTTTATTTGACAAAAATTCATGGATTTTCCAAAGCTTTGAAGCATAAAATCGAATACCCATCAAGGCCAACATTGCACTCCGAAGCAATGCCAGTTCCAATATCTCCAAATATTGCTGGAGTTGGATTTGGAACCAGGCGAATCTGAGAAAAGCTTTCAGGATGATCCAGATTTTTTACCTTCGGAGTCTGAGGAACCGCATGTTATAACCCAAGAGGAGCTGAACGATTTGATAATTATTAAAGCTTGATCAAGTCACACAGCGAGGAGGAGCGCCATCGGACTTGGTGTCCGTGCTTCAATGGATGGTAGTACATATCACATCATACAAGAGTTTTCAATTTCTTCATTACTGCCACCGGTATTTATCTAATGGCAATTTCAGATTTATTTTGGAATGAGTCGTTTAGTCCTCTTGCAGAATTTCAGTTAATTTTAAAGATATGAAACTACCGGATCAACCAAGATAGGTTCCATGGTGTCATTTGTCTTTTCTTATTTGCTTTTCTTAGATAAGAGCCGTAATATGAAGGAAATTCCGAATGTTACTAATATATTGAATCACACAAAATAAAATTTAATTAATAATTGCATAAATTTCGAAGCAATGAATGCATCTTCAACCCTTCACCAATAGTCATATTTTACACAGACGTATTTTGAAGCCAAACATCAAACTGAACATGTATAATACCTTGGTTTATATCGCTTCGATGACCAATTAAATTTGTTTTATATTTATACCCCATTTTACGTATAATTTATCCCAATTCCCGGATTAATCAACTATCGCAAGAGTTCCACTATCGCAAATTTCGTTTTTATTACCCAAACATTCCACCCCACTGCCTTAACTCCCGGTTTTCGTTCTCCATAAGCTCATAAAAAGCGAACCAAATTAGCACCAAGCCTACTTGCGCCGTATTTTTAGCTTCTTGACGCGAAACAAGGAAACGATTCGAAACCACGAGCCGCTGCCTGCTGCCTTTAATCTAAAACCCATAAAATATGCCTCACCGAGCCGTGAGCGGCGAGCGGGGAGCAGGCAAAGGTTGGCGCAATTTGTTTTCTGTTCCACCAAAATCGCTTCGCCTGTGACTGCAGCAGCGGGCCACATTGAGTATGGTCAGTGCCAAAAGGCCGCCAAAGTGACGCGCTCGAACGCGTGGACACGAAAACAGAACCTGGGTTGGGTTGGGCAGTTGGCTCGAGCTAGGAATTTGATTTATGCGAGCTGGAGGAAAGAACCTACTCGTATCTACCTAGCGCACTTCGGTGGAGGGTCCAAAGAACTCGCATTAGAGGTCGCGGAACGGGCAACAAGTACTAATTGATGCCGATGGCGGGTGACCAGTAGAGGTGTGCTATTTTTATTCGAAATTCAATTCAATTTTGTAGCAAGCGCTTTTGTTGGAATATGTTATTCGAATTGAGTGTAATTTTTCTACAATGGCTGACACTGGTGGTCGGAAGTTATTGTTTCCAGGTCAATGACATGGTTTGGGTGTTTTTTAACAGGTAACAAGGAAAATTTAATGAATTCGAAAACTATGATGGGGCTCAGAAATAAACCATCGCGATCACGATGGTTTCACTTTTTGCCTAGTAATTAGTTAATTAGAAGTTAGATGAACAATAGTGTTTAACGGAGAGTGACTTGCTTCAGCCTGCCTCAAATTTCTGACAATTTCACCTTCACCTATAAGGCTGAGTGATTCGGCTGCGACCTCCTCATACGACCTCAAAATCGAATGGTTCCATAAAGTGGAGATTTCCTGCGTGGTTTGCCGCGATTTTAGAACTGACAGGGAAGTCAAGCGTTTCACTATAATTGACGATTCAAAATCAGCTGTTTCGGTATAAAAGTTCATGTCGAATTTGGATTTGCCAACAGTCAACTGCCGACCTATCTTCGTGACATCGGTTGAATTTTAGGAATCAACAGTGTAATACAAAATGAAGGTAAATAGCTTGAAGTCATCATCACTTTAAATATTCGGTTGAATGAATTAAACATCCTATTTCCCAGTACTTCATCGCATTTCTTGCCATCGCTTTGGCAGCTGCTGAGGCGGGATATGCTCCAGCTGCGGTCCCGGTGAGCACTTCAGTGTGGCCCTCTTATGGAGTATATGGAAAATCGGCAGCAGTTGCTTCCTGGCCATACGCTAACAATGGCTGGAACTCCTGGAACGGATGGAACGCCTGGGATAGACAAGATGTCCTCGGCTACCCGTACGCCCAGCAAGCTTGGTCCCCAGTCTATGGCCATAATACCGTCGTTCAGGCTAATCTGGGCAAAGCTTATCCGTATGGACTTCCTTGGGGATCTTATGGAGCGGAAAACTATGGCTGGGCTGGCCATGGCTACGGCCATAACCATGGTGGTTATCTACAGACAGTCGTTCCAGTATCCAAGCAACTAGCTGCTACTCCCGGATCGGTCCATGTCTCTGCGGTCCCAGTTGGTGGGGAAAGACTGGTTTATGCTTAACGCTTGATGCCCTACTGTCCTTGCCAATGATGACTAATAAATCGAAACTATATACTCATGAATAAGTTTATTATTATTTCAAAATAACTCCAATGGCTGCATTGGTTAGGATATATCACTGCCAATTAAAAAAAATGACACATACGCGACAGAGTTTATGGAATAAAAACTTACAATATAAAACGTAGAAGCTTATACGGAAAAAAAATCCGTGCCCGGATCCGTGAACTGCAGTCATGAATTCGAGAACAACCAAAAATACACCGTGAACTGAATCACGTAATCGGGAACTAGTTCACGTTTTTGGGTAAAAATCATGAAAACATGAACTAGGTCACGGTTCGTTTTAATTTTCGTGAACGCTCTTGTTTCTGTGTATTCACATAGGACATAGTTTTGATATAGCGCAGTTCCATGCGAAACGGGCCATAAAATGTCGAAATTTGACACGAGCCGCTGCCATTTGAACGAAATTTCGCAAACATATTCAGCATAATAGAATACGTATTTTGACATGAGGGCATCTTCAACGGCGGTCCAAATCGTCGTTTGGATTTAGTTTTTTAGACCAAATGCAAAAACATCGCTGCACCGGTGTTGTAAATTTGGTTTTATACCGGATCTACTTTGCATCATTTTTTAACTGGTATATGTTTTGATCTATTCTTGCAGTAATTTGGAACAAGAAAAATACCATTCCAAAATACTACACGCTACTTGATAATACCGATTAATGAGTAGAACCTCAGCTTTTACAAAACAAAAACTCATGTTTATAGTCTACCGTAATCTAATATTTACTAATGCAAACCCTCACGCAAACCAACAAAACTTTGAATGCAGGCCGATGCAGAGATTTGTTTCCGGTGATATTCGTTCCGGAAATGCATTGAGGCTGGCTGAGGTATCTTTATGAGCTGAAAAGTGACCATGTTTGCCACGGGTGATGCTGGCGCCGTACAGAAATTCGAGTTGCCCACCTGGGATGCTGATAGTTACAATGCTGAATAACGAATGGTTCTCTTAGCATTTTCCGGAAAATGCGGAATAATTCAAAATGAAGAGGCTCCCGGAATTGTGACTGTTGTGGATTTTACAACTAATTTGGTGGGAAATTCCGATTTCGAATAGTATTTTGAGTGCTCGAAAATGAAAAATATTGAAATGTTCAATGAGAACAACCGGTTTGTTGAAGGTTCGGTCATGATTAGCAGTCGCAAATAGCTCATACAGATAATTTTTAGAGGACGCTGTTGTATAGAAATTTCGGGCAAGTTTACAGGAATACATACAGAAAAAAGCATTGTCGCATCTAATGCACTAAAGGAATCAGATTTGACAGAAAATACTGGGATATATCGTATTAAAGCACGATTGGCCTAAGGTTATTGTATAAGCATTCCAAATTGTAGGTGTATTTGTACGTTACTTGCGTTTGTAACTAAGGTGATATCAAGCAATTTGTTTTTCTCGGAGGAATAATTTGAAAAATCCTTGATTATTTTTAAATTTGATGTTATTCTCGACAATTACATGAATTCATCAGAACTTACATAAGCTTCTAGAAACAAAACGATCTCTTTGAAAATTATTTTCTGAATTACTATAAACTTTGGAATATACATGGAGGTTGGGTGGAAAACTTGACAGAAGTTGATTACGCTTCTTGGAAAATTGAATAAACTTATTGGAAATTTCAAGATAATCATGAAGTTTGCTCACTCTCTTTTGAGAAGAGAAGTGCTGGAGCTTCAGAGAAGTCCATTGCATTGCCGAAAAATTCTCAACGTTTCTGGAAACATGAACTTCCAAAGAGGTTGCTAATCATCCATTGTATAAAAACAACGTTCTGGAAATCACCGGAACTTTGAGAAGCAGATTCAGTTGTCCAGGAGTAATTTGGACTCACAGTTGGTACATCTTTAATGATTAAAGGCCGAATATCACAAATATTTCAATAATTTACCAGAAATTGTAAAAAATCTGGAAAGTTCGTCGATTTGCTAAACTTTTTATATATATAGGTGTAATTTCTGTGACCTAAACAACATTTCCGAGATTTTGTTAAACATTCAGACAAACGAAAGAGCAAGTAAACTTTGTCTGCTAACGACTCACTGGCAGTAAAAATTATTTGGCCACATCAATCCTTGACAAAAAGTTTGCAACAAATCTGCGACCTCTGATAAAAATGGCATTTGTTGGTGGGTTTAACCACAAGAAATACAACACTGGTGCGGAGAACAGGAAGTTGGTTTATTTTAGCTGGTTCTAATCAAATTTTGCTAATGCAAATCAAGTATAAAGTGGTTCCAAAAATAGACCACCGCTAAAGTGGCCCTAAGGATATATTGTTTGGACTCAAGAGCAATTTTTGAACAGGGCATATGTGTTTTTGATACAACAGTTTTAGGAAAACAGTTATTTGGAAATCGTTCGTTTAAGAGAAAAAGTGTTTGAGAAGAAATGTTAGGGAATCAAATTGTCCGTGATAAAAAATACACACTGATATTTTTTTTATATGAAAAAATCATATAGGGAAGTGGAAACTATTCTCACCATAGTACATATATCCATCACATTCTGAAGCCATCCAACTTCAAACGTAAAAAGATATTTAATTTCTCCAATAAATGGACGCAGCAACCAAGAATATATAATCCTGGCAAATAAAATTAGGTCTTAAATATAATTAAACGCTACAAAACACAGAAAAAAATAATTAATTTTAACAAGCGCGGAAAATTGCTCCTCGTGTAATTCCAAGCCAAAGGAGCGTAAACAACGATATTGTTTGCAATCTTTCATACAACAGGCTAGATTCAGGCGTTATCTGGCTTAAATTTACACGAAACATCCCATTATTTTCTGCCAAATCTAGCATTCCCTTTATGTGCATTAGATAACGCAGAAAATTCAGTGTTTCTTTTTATCTGTGAAACGTTTCGGAGACTTAAATTTCGTAAAAATAATGAGCAATCAACACAACACAATTGCTTACCTTTGAACTACAAATTCGTCGTATTGATCGAACCGTACTATCGAGCCAGACTTCAAGTTTTCTCTTTAATTGCACTATATCCTTACACATTTTCGGTGCGTAATTGCACAAACCATAAAAATCACACTTCACTTATTACACTAGCCACACGAATACGTGAAAAAATACTGAAAAACTATGGGATAAATTTTCACAATAATTTAAATATGCTTGCACTTATTCTGAACCGTGTTTACAATCGACGTAATCGCTTGATGTTGCACTGCTCACATACTGTATAGCATACACATCAACGCTAGTGTGCGTGTTCAATCATTTATAGAGCATCCTATGCCCAATATTATGGTGAGTCTTGTTGTCAATATTCTCATGGAAGAATAACAAACAAACCCTTTCATTTTGTTTTGTCTTAGTTATATGCATGCCACGTGAAGCGCTGTCAAATTATCTACTTCATTTTTGGGTGTAGTAGTGAAGAGCGTTAACTTGTTTGTATTTTTTTCTTTATTAAAATCAGTACGATTAACATATGTACACAGATGGGATTAATGTTTTTCGTGATATTATTAATATAAGGACATAGCAGTGGTAACTTTTTCGTATTAAATTGGAAGAAAAATTGGTGTGTTGCTAAACGATTAACGATAAGTGGACGAATAAATTGTGAATAACTTGTGTACTCAGTGTTCGGTATTCAGTGCATATTCACAGGTCTGCTTATTGAGCTCAATATACACCCAAAAGTTGAAATTGTAGCAAAAAATGCAATTGCAGTTTTTGCAATCATATCTTGAGAAATCCGCATGATTCTGAAAAGGCAATTTAGCCCATCATGATCCACAAAGCTTTTTGTGGAATAGACAAAGCCATGCAAGTGTGTGCAAGCGGTTATCGCTGTGTGCTTAGTGCCTCGACAGTCACAGCAACCGTTGGGTTTTTGTTCAACTGTCAACAACTTCTCAATATGGGTGAGACAATGACACAGAACGCCGCTACGCCATTTGCCACTGGTGCTATTCCGCTGTCAAGTGTTCTATTTTTATTTTCACTCGTCATCACACTCCCATCTCCCTCTCATCAAGTCACCATGAAATAAACGAAGACATGTAAGTGTGTGTGACCGACATTTGCTTCACTGTTGTAACGTTGAGTGCCTCGACAACTTCGCAACTGCAGGGCTTTTATTCCGCTTACCTCAAGTTGTTATGGTGGCTGGATGGTTACCACGTAGAGCCGTCACGCTGACGGTCGCGGTTCGAATCCCAGTTTCGGAACGGAGTCTTTTTTTTTGTGAGCCATTGAATTTACTACTACTAATCAACTGCACAACCTTACGCACACATTGAATTTTTCTAAGCGAATTGATATGTTGCTTTTTTGCCCACGACCAATGTTGCATTTTTTCTCCAAGTTACGATCCATTACGAGAAATGAAACCAAATCATGCAAAATTGCATTACAATCTTGCTTTTTTATTTTGGGTGTAGGTACCGCTTCCCTATGAAACTTGAAGTTCATATTCTCAAAACACGCTTTTCAAATTTCGATGGAACAATTTGGACAAAAAAGCCAATGTTTAAGATGTGGTTGAAACAAAAATGTGTTAATGATAAGAATCAACTATCAAAATAGTTATTTCAATCCCCCGTAATTTCTTTTCGTGTACTCTAAGCTATTTGACTGTAAAGGGTGGAACGGTTAAAAATCGGTGGAACATGATTAGCTGCCCACTGATTAATTTATTACACAAATGATCATTCTTTATTTTTGAATTTCATCGTCTACAAAACACAGGGAAATTATTTAATTAGGCTTCCGATTTTCAAAATTCGAACTGTCAAGTTTAACGTTTCACATCTTCTATCAAGTTTTGTACCGCTTTTATGTCGACCTTATTAGATGCTGATTGCCTTGAACTGATTGTTACTAACTGTTTTTTTAGTTCTCTTGACGTTTCTCGTTACGATTGCTCAATATTTTTCAATTGAGTGCAGTTTCGGCGAGTTTGGAGGGTTTTTCTTCTTGGGTACGATTTGCATACTATTTGCGGTGTACCATCTTTGAGCCATTTTTCCGTAGTGACAAGAAGCAAGGGGGCAGCACGGAACAACTATGTTTCTTCAAGTAAGACAATAAGCATTTTTGTAAGCATTTGTTTACAGAAATATCTTAGTTGACAGTATCAGTTGTCATGAAACGTTCGCCTTTTAGTCCACAGGTACAAATCGCTTGCCCAACCAAGATTTTTTCCGGGATCTTTGACATTTTTTTCCTTTTCCGGTAGCCGTATACAATTTTTGACCTCCGAGCTACTTGATTTCAGCCTTGACGTATATTTCATCACTTATTACTACGCAATCAAACTTGGCCAACATGTATGTTGACAGTCTGGCTCGTTTCTTTGAACTGTTGTGAGAGACTTTCCCAATTTGTTTCCGATATCTCTGACGTAAAGGATGGGATTGCATTTAAAGATGCTGGCCATGATTTTTCCGGTCCCTGTGGCTTCCTGATTTCGGCTGCCTGGCAGTCATCAGACGTTCTCCGAACACGTTTATAATATTCTTCACGGATGATTTGGTACTATTAAGTGATTTTGCCAGGTCGGTGTGGAAATAATTTGGATGCTCTTCTTGCCTCGACGCCATTTTTATAAGTGAATAGAAAATGGCAAAAACATAGTAGAGTCAACATTCCGTATGCATACACTTACAAAACGAGGGGTGATCAAGTATTTCAACAGTACGATTAAAAAAACTGCGTCGATTTTGAGTCAACCAAGTTTTGACCGTTCCACCCTTTATTTGAAAGTTCCAAATGCATACCTTTCAATCTTCAAGTTTTCAAACAATTTTTTTCTCCTAAATGTGGATGGAAAACAGCAGTTTTGGAAGGATTTATGTTCAAGCCTTCCCTATCACACCACGATGAGACCTAATTGAAAGCATTTTGCATTTTGCTAACGATGTTACAGTTATATATCTACAATCAAAGACCACGATACGGGTGACAATGCGCCTTCTTGTTGACACTCATTAACAGCTCTAACATTGCTGGACAAGCTTGAGAGATTTGCTGATATTTGTCGTTTTGATGACATTTCGTTGATCTTATTGACAATACACTTATCAAACCCAGCTTCGACATTGCTTTTAGCATGAGATTTGATGTCTAGGAACGAAGCCAGTGGAAGTTCTTTGACTTGAAAAGATTTTTCGAGTTTTGTAACAACCGCATGTACTATACTGTTACCGATGATTTACCTTCCTGATAAACAAACTGATACTTATGTACTTACAGGAGTTTTAACTAAATATTTTTATTATTTTTAGTAGAATTGAAAATAAGCTTATGGGCCTATATGGTTTGAGTAAACTTTTTAACCTTTTATTAGTCTTGGAATTCAAAGTTACTCGAACTTGTCGCCACGCTGCCCAGACAATCAAAATGCACGTATATTGAAAGTTGTCTTTATGATATACAAACATATAGGTAAGTATACAAATCGTATGGAATGCAAATATATAGCCTACACGTGCAAAAGTGGAGGCCATATACGTGCAAATTCCACTGTTTTCTTAAACGAGTTGATTCAATATCTTATGCGATTGAACTTGTAATAACAAATTCCATTTAAAAAGCTTTGCGATGTTTATCCGATTTTCTTCGTAACGCAGTACGATGAATAAATGACACATCGTATATAAGTTGAAAATTTGCACTCTTTACGATTTAACTTCAACATAACACGATAAAGGTCACAATTAATTGCTATGTTGACTTAAAATAACGGAATATACGATACTATTTGAACACTGTTATACGACTTGTGGTTGTCTGGGTGCTGGAAGGTAACTTACTGTCAAACTTGCCCTAAATAACAAACGGATATTAAATAAGTAACAAGTGTTGTTATATAAGATATCATTTTGAACACATCTGTTTTTTTTTAATCAGTCATTTATTTGTACAGGCTCAATCGAATCAACTTTACAGAGCCAAGTTTTCATATTAACATACATCAGTTGTCTTAAAACTAAAGTTAGGGGGATAGAACCGATTATTCGCGGCCGTCTCGAGGTTAATAGGAATAACAATTTAAAGGGTGGGGAGCTGGGACTGAACACATCTTTATCACACTTTGTGAGTGGCCCCAACAAATCCTCACTGTGGATATGAGTCAAATACAATCAGTGCCAGGTCGTTTTTAATTTTTTTTTATCGTCCCAGCAAATACCACCATCACACTTTTTGAGTGGTATTAACAGCATCCATATTGCTTTCATTACGTCTACAGCAATCAAAAAAGAGGTTGGACTAGCAGTGACAACTAGGACAACGTAGAACCGTTTGGTTGATTGTAAATACCGAGCCAGTGCTGCCAGAAAAACACCATTTGTATCGGCACGGAATCGTAAGCGAAGAATTGCTTTGTTGCGCACTATCTTTTTGGGCATGGCGCGTTTCGTATTATTTCGGTTATCTACACTCAAAAAAATCGTCACGTTGTTTTCACGTCAAACGCACGTAATTTTCGTCCACATCCAAAACCAGTAATAAACACATGGAATTCACGCTACATGATTTCCACGTAATTCCACATTCTACGTGAATGATTTTTCACGTACAATTCACAGGCACGTAATGTTCACTTGATTTTACTAAAGAAGATTTGGTTACATGTTCAGGTTAACGTTACGTGAAATTTCACGTGGAAATAACGTGCCAATTTTTTTGAGTGTATTGTTCGGCGAGTTTACTTACGATTATGAATCACAAATATGATCACATCGCTTAGCAAGGTGAATCTTGGTCCATCGAGCCCTAGTCTACTGACATACGAAACCTCCTTCCAGTGGCGATGCAGAGGTTATTCCCTCCTGATTGCAAGGACGTGGCCGGCGCCGGTATTGGTTATTATATACATTGAGTCACTGGGACGTTTACAGTGAGAATGGCTGGTTAATCACAGCTCCATTCAGTTGATTCATTGTGCAAATTCACTGATTCTGATCAATCACGGAGTATCACCCATTTATACGTGCAGTAAGTCAAGCAAAGCTAAGCTAAGGGAATAAGTATCCTTATAATTGGTATAAATCGGTTCAAATGGTAAAACTTCCATCTCTATGCGTTACTACATGGTGTTCAATAACTTCGAATATACATAAAAAATGTGTTAAAAAAATGAATATCTAAGATATTTTTTCTAAGTCAATGTTTATTGAAGCAAACGACATATTAGCTAAAAGCACGCTTGACCGATATTCGCCGTGTGGGCCGGTGCGCCGTCCTGTTGAAGGACGTAATGATCCTTCCCGTAGAGGTCCCAAAATCTCGGGCCATAACCTTCTCCAGATCCTCGGTCTTATAGTACGCGGCGTTGATTTTCACGTTTTTCTCGATAAACACTTGTGAGAGCTTCCCACGCCTGGATACGGCCCCCCAAACCATCACCGACGCGGCGCTCTGGAAACCCCGGGATGTTTATGTAGGACGGGGGGATGCTGGCCAACGTCAGCGCCTACAGCAGATCATTTTGGGCATTGATGGGGCTGTTGCAAGAAAGAAAACACGACCTGGTCTGCGTACCGCGAATGTATCGGTTTGACTCTGTCATGATGGTGTGGGTAATCCCGATTAACGTATCCAGGTATGCCTTGGTCTTCCAGATCGATTGCCTCATTTTTCGACGAACCCGCTCTATCACCACCACCCTCGCACGATCCTAGCTTGAGGCCGTCTCCCGGTACCGACGGATGGTAGTATATGTGAAATTCTGCTTCACTCCGTGGGACGTCGCGGTACTCCTTCATCGTCCGCGATGAACAAACAATACACGACAGCAAGACGACACCATGCGCGTCGGTTAGCCTACTAGGCTTAGTGACGTTTAACGCTCGCATATTATCATGTAAAAATTAGAAGAAAAATTAGTATTTTCCATTAAATTCCAACTGCCTTTGCTTATCTTGACAGATACGCGTATTTCGTCTACAATGTGCAGACTTCTTCATCTCCTTCAAATCAAAATAATCGGAAAACAAAGATAAACAAGAATTCAGGGATTAGTTGGCCAAAACGTAACCTGCAGCCGAGCTTAAGCCTTTAATCCAACATCCCAATGATTTTTCGTGGAAATGCAGAAGGTTTTATGGGGTCCAACAAAGCGAGTATCACATCATCATATTCTTACTGTCGTTCCTACACTTTCCTTATTTGACTTCCATTCGGGTAGGGCTGGCGCCGGTAATGCCTTAGCATGAGATCTGAAGTTTGTACACATTGAGGTTGTATTTATGTTAGTCCCAACCAGGATCATACAATCTCAGTTTCAATTGGAAATCGTCGTGGGACAATGAACTTAACATTCATCCCTTTGAATTGAAACACATTATCTTTTTTTGACAGACACTTCTTAGTCAGCTTCAGCAAAACAATCTTCAAACAAACCATTTCGGCTAAGCTTTTCATTAATCGTTGTTTATTTTAGCCTTCGATGTTGAACTAGTATGAAGCGGAACAATTGAAATTCATGCAATACTTGTGGATTTATATTCATTTCTGAGGTATTCATTATTTTACTAGACTAGACTAGAAAAAGTGCCATCAGATGAAGTAATTGTAGCACCGAAAAAAATAATCAACCATTTTATGGAATGATAAATGATATTGCGGAAGCAACAAATGCAATTTCAGTAATTCACCACAGTATCAAACAGAAACGCGCTTGCCATTTTTTTTGTCGAGCAAAGTTACAACAATGCGTGCATCGTCAAATGACAAAACTTCTAGCAACACTGGCAGGCATATATTGTTTTGTTCGCCAACAACTGCAGGGGGGCTCAAATCAAATCAATGTCAATGAAGTCCACCATGTCGTTTGAGGCAAGCCTGAATTTCAATTGAAAGGCTCTCAACGCTGGCTAGATCGCAAATGAATTTAAACTTACTCGCGATTGACCGGAATTGAATTGGGAGTCAATCGGTGAAAGTAGATTCATTCACTACACGAAAGCTAAAGGAAGCGGAGTGAAATGAATTTAAAAGTAATTCATTTTCATTTTAATGCTTCGAAAATGTAGGGCCCCTAGTCCCAAGCATCATCTATGGGTTCACTATGTACTTACCGCTGATCTGGAAGAAGTAGCAACATCGGGCGGCAAATCGTGCTCATGCTCATGCTCATGCTCATAGGTCGATAGAAATCGTTCGATAAACTCGGATCGAAGTTAACCAAAACCTATAGCGCACTACTTTTCCAATGTAAATTCTGAGTTCTCATGACACTGAGTTGGTATGTTAGAATTAGGTTTTTTGATGGCATTTACTTAATTTCACTATTCTTATTGAAGAGGTGGGGCATAGTTGGTTCTTATTCCGCCATCCAGCGAGCTACCGGCGACCCACTAAATGGGTCACGACCCATTGATTGAGAAACGTTGACTCAGATCAGTTGATAATTTGAATGATGGGTATCTGAAGGTGTTTTAGTATGACAAAAAGCGCATAGAGTTGATAATGCTGTAGGCCAATTTTATTCATCAATACTTATGTCAAGTTTACAGCCAGTATTTTTTGTGTCCCAGACCGTATCCGTAGCCACCATAGCCGCCATAGTTCCACAATCCGTTGTCAACCACCTTAGTAGCTACAACCGGAGCTGAGTAGCCCCAGTTGTTTCCATGAACTGGCCAGCTGCCATAGACATTTGGGTAAGCGTACTTGCTGTAGGCCACATCCGGAACAACTGCCACCTTGCTGCCATAGAGCCCTCCGTAAGCTGGCCAAACCGTGCTGGTCTTCAGTGGCCATGGGTTGGCATAAGAGACCACTTCGTTGGCATATGGAACTGGAGATGCTTGGGCGCTGATGGCCAAGATCAGGGCGATGATTGCGACGAAGATCTGAAAATTTCAAGAAGCTAGCAAGGCTACTTATCAGTTATCAATAAAAAATATACCTTCATTGTTATTAAGACTGTTTGATGTAACTGCTCACTGAAAACTTAAATGTTTGACTGTTGCTGATATTTCAGTTCTAACTGCTTTTATAGTTTTCGGTTTACGCTACGATACACATTTCTATCATCGTGAGTCAATTTTTTATTTTCACTGTCATAATTAATGGAGCGTTAATAAATAAGTTGTCGTTAAGCAACAACTGCATTATCACCTTCAAAATATTAAAAACTTAGTCAAAGAATTCTCAAAATGATTACTGATTCGTTATTGACATAGCGAAACGTTCACCCTGCCAACTGCGATTTGAACAACTGGAGCAATTTTGCCAAGGTTATCCTTTCGTTGCTCATTGAAATTCCATCGAATGATTGCACCAATATGTATTGCAGTTTTTGGGTATTTTCTTCCGCCTTATTATTTACTGCCAAGAGGCTTCAATCGCTATAAAATAAAATCGAACCAATATCGTACCATCAGTTAGACAGCAGTTCTTTCAAAATACAAACCAATCGAGCAATCAGCTGAAATATGAAGGTAATCACAAGAGCCTTAATTTTACTATCAGATTTTAACGAAATTTGTTTCATTTTGACATTTAGCTCACCATCACCATTGTTGCCTTTGTTCTGGCCATTAGCGCCCAAGCATCTCCAGTTCCATATGCCAACGAAGTGATCTCTTACGCCAACCCATGGCCACTGAAAACCAGCACGGTTTGGCCAGCCTACGGAGGACTCTACGGCAGTAAGGTGGCCGTCGTTTCGGATGTGGCCTATAACAAGTACGCCTACCCGAATGTCTATGGAAGCTGGCCAATTCATGGAAACAACTGGGGCTACTCGGCTCCGGTTGTAGCTACTAAGGTGGTGGACAACGGATTGTGGAACTATGACGGCTATGGTGACCATGGATACGGTCTGGGACACAACAAATACTGGCTGTAAACTTGACATCATTATTATGGAATAAAACTTGAAATCTGTGATTAACACTTCTGATTCCAATTTTATTAAAATATTGAGATTTTCTTTGATATCTTGTTTGTAGGGATAGTTTATAATAACAAGGTTACGTGAATTTTCCTTCCTCTTATTCAACCAAGCCCCGCTACCGTACGGCTGTTATCGGAGTAAATCTCTCAATTCATCTTTGGCTCCGGGTACTTTGTGAGTTACCTTCCATCTTTTAACGTCGTCATGCATCATTCAGTAGCTACTATTTGCCATCAGACCCAATAAAAGGCATTATAAAGGTAGCCCCACTCGCATTTCAATTAATCATTGATCTATGACCCGTTCTTGGAAAGGTTCAGTCCGACGACGACCAAACCAGAACGAGAAATTCAATCGCTCGGTTCGCATGCAGGAAAAAAGAAACCTCAATTAAAACTGCTTTTCTCGGTATAGCAAACAGCAGTGTCGACGTTTGCAGCAACCACCGCAGAACATGCGCTGCCAAGGTCGCTTTATAGAACGATCGAGAACGTCTCCGCCCCCGTGCCCCCACCGAGGCTCTTTGCCTTTCACCCAAGCTCTTCCAGAATGACCAACCGAAGCTTTGGACCGCAAGTTCTTGACTGAAGGCATGTCTTTTTCCGCCTTCTGTTCTTGTTCGTCGTTCGTTACATGGGAGGCAATTCCGCACACGCTGGCCTCAACACGAATTGTTGTGGTGTTTTGATCTGTTGACAATTTTGCACATTCAAACATAGTGGGCCATGCAGTTGGCAGCAGACAGTTGCTAGATGGTTATATTTTTGAAGCTCAGATTTGATTGGTTAAACCTTAAAAATGGTCTCAGGAATTTGAAAAATTTATAAATAAAAAAAAATAAACGATTTCTCAATTTGAAATAGTTCAGAGTCAAAACTTAATCAATGGATAAAGTGTTTTAGTAGTTAACAGATTTCCAGCCAAATGAATTGTAGACCAAAATAAGCCATTATTGATTGTTTTTCCTTTATTTTGAGCTGTCAGTGGGGGATTAAAACATATATTGAAGGGATGGGAGGGTGATGTTAAGTGGAGAAGTCAAACATGTTGGATGCTGTCGCTTCGATAGGAGTGAAAGGGCTTACCAGGGATGTGGTTAGTAGCCCGTTGATGCTTTGCGTTTGGTTTAATTCCTTTTTGGACACAATATAAAATGAGTTTGATGGAGCAAGTGATGAGGCATAATTCGGTTATAAATTGTATTCAACTTAGTGAATCCAAACTCGCGAATGCATGAATGATAATGACATTTTCCTAACTTTTTAATGATTGGACAAATAGTTATATATTTCTATCATTGCTGCATACTCAACAGAATAATGATAAGTTGCATGGCAGCGGAATCAAGATTATAATGTTTCAAAACATCGATTTGTTGTTGAGAAAAGAGACATTACGATGTATGTATATTGCTTTGTATACAGCACAAATAAATTCAACCATGCCACATGTTGCATCTACCAAAAAGAGACAATCTTTGGTTTTATCTCTCTTTCGAGTGTAAGGAGGTGGGGGTAAGGTGGACATGCTAAGGTAACAGTCAGTTTTCGCATGGAAAACGTAATAATTTTGGCCTAAACCCTATTAATTTAAGCTTGACACATGAACATTAAAGTATGGAATTCAATTTTGCAATTGAATATAATTTTTCATGTTTTTTGGGACATTTAAAAACTGACCGGGTGAAACGGACTGGGTTTTATGGTAAGACTGAAAGGTTGCCTAAGTAAACCACCAGACTATGAATTCCGAAATCCAATTCGCAAAGCCAATCTTGACATTCAATTTCAAGGTTTAATCTCCTGATTCAATTCCAAATTCCAATCTTGAAATCTAATGCAAGAGACAAACCAGAGAGCTAGCCACTTAATGAAACTCCGAAGTCCAATCTCGATATCTATCTATCTTAGCGTTTCAAGATTATTGCTTTTGCAATTAGCTTATGGCTTGTTCTCAATTTAGTGTTCTAAATGCAGTTCCACAGTTATTAATTGAAAGTTTTCGATGCTAGGTACCATTTTTACATAATTATGATTGCTTGGCCATATTTCTTAACGAAAAATTTTTACACCAGGCCGGCAATTTAACCCAGCCACCTCCAGCATGGTGTTGCTTTGAAGCCGCGCCTTTCCTGACTAAGCTAAGGGAGGACCAGGCCAATCTCGATATCTAATCTCGTAATCCAATCCCGAAATACTTTTGCGGGATAAAACCTGAAATACTATTTCGAAATCAAATCCCTATATTCAAACCCAATCCGATTCCGAGATTCGATTGCTAATTCAATTTTGAAAGTGATATTGAGTCGAAACCCATAGCCTGGAATTCATATCTAGAAATTCACTCCCGGAATCCAATTTTACAATTCAATCTTGAAATCGTATCCCACAATACAATCTCAAAATTCAATTGTGAAATCCATTCCCAGAATTAAACCTTAAAACTTAATTCAGTAAACCGAGCCCAAAAATCAATCAGAAGGTCCAATTCCGAAATTCAATCCCGATATTCTAAATAGAAATCCAATTCTGAAATCCAATCTTAAAATTCAATATCGGAATCCAATCCGGAACAATTTTGAAATCCAATCTCGAAATTCCACATTAAAATGAAATCACAAGATTAGATCTCAAATGTCTGTCCCCAAACTAAGCCCCGAAACCGATCCTGAAATCCAATCTCGAAGTTTTATCGTGAGATGTCCTACTGAAATTCAATTTTGAAATCTCATGTAAAAATAAATTCCCACAATCCAATCCTGGATTTCAGTCCCACAAAATTCACGAAATTCAACCCTGAATTTCACACCAAAAATTCTACTCTAAGGATCAAACTCTGAATGCGCTCCTCAAACCTTAATTCAATCCCGACATATTTTTCTGTTGTCAGATTTTGAAATTCAATCTCAAATTCATGTTTGAAATCCAATTTTGAAATACGATCTCTAAACCCAATCCCAAAATTCTTTATCCAAGTTCAATCATGAAAACCAATTACGTAAATCTTCTCTTGAAATCCAAACACGATTATCAATTTTGAAATTTAATATCAAAATCCAATCTCGTAACCCAATCTCATAATACAATTGATTATCCAATTTCATCCACTCCACTCTCAAAATCCAATTGATTGTCCAATTACGATATTCAACCCCGAAAATCAATCTTAGAATCCAATCCAGAAATTCAGTATTCCAAATTCTAGATGCACTTCCTCAGTTATCAATTGAGAGCTTTCGATGCCAGGTACCATTTCTGCATTAGTATGATTGTGTCCTTAAAAAAATCCTAGACAAGACCGGGAATCGAACTCAGTTAGCTCCTGCATAATATTGCTCCTATACCAACTGAGCTAATTGAGGACCCAAGCTAACTAATACTGTAATCTATCCCCAAAATGATCATGTTGAGATCATGTCTTGAAATTTAATCCTGAAATCGAATTGCATGTCCAATTCGGAATTACAACTCCAATATCGAAATTTTCAATCCAATTAAAAACTCCATACTAGCAATTCTTTAATTCCAATCTCAAAATTCAAGACATTAAATTCAAAAATCCAATTCCGGAAATCAATCGGGCCCTCCAATATTAAATGTTATTCCTGAAATCCTTTCATGAAATTCAATCTCGAAATAAAATCTCGTAATATAATTCCGAAATCTGATCCTTAAATCAATTTTCAAAACGAACCCTGAAATTCAATCTTGAAATTTACTTCCAAATTAATCTAAAATTCTTATTCCCAAATCCCAGCTTGAAGAAGAATCTCAAATTAAAATTCCAAAAATGAATTCCAAAATACATTTTCGATATCCAATCCTTGAGTCCAATTTCGACATGCATTCTTGAAATTAAATCTTAAGATTCCATTCTTATCCATTATCTTGGAATCCAATCTAAAATATTACTTCAGAAATCCAATCATCAAATTTATTTCCAAAATCCGATCTCGAAATAAAACCTGAAAGCCTATTTGGACATCGAAAATAGAATTTCATCTTCTTCTCCTTGAAATGACTCTCAGTCTAAGGCTGAGGCACCTCCAGCCAACATATCAACACATGAGCTGGGACCAACGGCTTAACTATCCTCAGAACAATCTCACCGACTTCGACTGGGATTAAACCCTGTTCCCCTTGTTGCCAAGTAGCAGTCACGCGTGGCACTACATCACCGTCACTGGTCACCAGAAATTCAATCCCTGAATTCGATTCCGATCTCAAAATCCAATCTTAAAATTGATATTGAGTCGAAGCAGAGATGGATTAAGCCGAAGCCTTAATTGGAAATCAAGTTTCAAAATCCAATCACGAAATCCACTCTCGGGATCCCATCTTGAAAGCAAATAGCAAAATCCATTCTCGAAATTCATAACCGAAATTCATTCCTTAAATTCAATCTCAAAATTCAATCCCGAAACCGAATCTCAAAGTCCAACTTTGAAATCCAATTGCGAATAATAATCTTGCAATCTAATGCTTGAATCCTGTACTAAAATCTAATCCCGAAATCTAGTCTCGAAGTATTCTTCTAAAATGCAATTCCAATATCCAATATCAAAATCAAATCTCAAATCTAATTTCAAAATCCAATAAGAAATTCTGTTTCGAAATCTAATCTCGAATGTCATTCTCAAAATCTAATCCGAAATCCTCTTCTGAAGCTTCTTTTCCTCCAATACCGAATTTTTTTCCTGAAATCCAATATGGAAATTCAATCACAATTTTGCTC
Organism: Aedes japonicus; assembly: GCA_034211315.2. Classification (NCBI taxonomy): domain Eukaryota; kingdom Metazoa; phylum Arthropoda; class Insecta; order Diptera; family Culicidae; genus Aedes; species Aedes japonicus. The sequence goes on along the minus strand of JASCZW010003148.1, from coordinate 34,464 downwards.
TCTAAATCCATTCTCGAAAGTAAATCCCGAAACTCCGTTATCGGGAAATCAAATCTCAAAATCCTATCTTGAAATCTAATGAAATCTATCAAAATATAATCCCGAAGCCTAATCCCGAAATTTAGATCTTGAATAAAATTTCGACATACACATCTTGAAAATCTTCACATCTTAGGTTTCCAATACAAAATCCAAAATTCAATCTTGATGTTCAATCGTGGAATTCAATTCTAAAAATTCCTATCTTGAAATCCAGCCGCAAAATCTAATCAGGAAATCCATTCCGGAAATTCAATCCCAAAATCCAATTCTGAAAGTCAATGCTTAGATCCAATATTGAAATCCAATCTTGAAATCAAATCTTGAAAACTAATCTTGAAATCCAATGATTGTATCCAGTACATCTAAATCCATTCCCAAAATCTGCTTCCAAAATCCTCTTCTGAAATCCAAATCCAATATTCAATGCCAAAATCCGATTCAGAAGTCCTGCCTCAAAATCTCATCTTGGAATCCAATTTCGAATTCCAACCTCGAAATTTGATCCCGCAACTGTCTTCTGAATCCTCTTTTACAAAAATGCTGAAATTTCTTTCCTTAAATCCTATCTGGAAGTTCAAGCCCGCATTAGCTCTTTAAATCCATTCTTCTATTAAAATACCTCAAAATCTATTCTTGCAAGCTTACTTCACAATGTTAATCCTGGAATCCAATTCCGTTATAAAATCCAAAAAGTATCCTGCAATTTCATACCGTATTCTAATCCTGAAATCTAATTTTTGAAAACCATCCCGTATTCCATCCAAAAAATTAAGCCCAAATATCCAATTTCAAAATCCTATTCAAAAATACAATCGTAAAATCTACTTTCAAAATTCCATTCCAAAACATTTTTTTTACATCTACTTGTTGACTCCAGTACCGAAATTTATTCCAGAAATCCATTTCCAAAATCCTGTTCTGGAATCCAATCCCGAAATCCAACCAAAAATTCAATGATGAATTCCAATTCCAAAATTCAATCATGGAGTTCGCTCCTGAAATCTAATTTGGAAATTGAAATAAAATACCTTAATCTAATCATGAAATATGTTCCTGACATAGTCTTTCGAAATTTGAATTAGCCCCACTCGAAATCTTTTTCTTCTTCCTCTTCTGTATTACTGAGATTTTCAGCCTCGGGTTGGTTCATCTTCCGTCGTGTATTTACTCAAACACCTCTTTGAGTGTTTTTGTAACTTGTTTGTGGGCGAGGTTTGAATTCGTGACTTTGGCGTGAGAGGTATGGATGTTAATCACTACGCCAGGGACGCCCCTACCTGTTTAAAATCGAATTTCAGTCCCGAAATCTTTTACTTAAATCCAATTCCAAAGTCCTATTTCGAAATACATTTTTTTAAACTAAACTTGAAATATAATTCCGATGTGCAATCTATACATTCAGTCACGAAAACTAATAAAGATTCAATCCAGAAACTAAACACAATATCTTATCCAGTAATCCAAAACCGTCTTCAAATCCCGAAATCTTATTTTTGAATACCATCTCGTTCCAGAAATCCAATCTCTAAATCCAAATCTGAAATATAATTTTTAAATCTAACTAAATTCTCTAACTGAATCTAGTACCAAAATCCATTCCCAAAACCGTCGTTTGGAATTTAATCCAATCAAACATCCAATCTCGAAGTCAATTACGAAATTCAATAATGAAATTTGCTCCTAACGTCGAACATGGAAATGAAAATCAGCGCCGTTCGAAATCGAATTTTATTTCCGAAGCTCAATTTTAAATCCTACATCAAAATCCAATTTTGTAAACCAATCACTACCTCCAATATCTAATTTTAATATTCAATCGCGAAAACTGATTCCACCATCCAATTTTGAAATCCAACCCTGAATTATAATCCCGCAGTCCAATGCTAAGATCCAACCCAAAAATCCTATCGCAAAATTCAATTTCGGAATCCTATGTGGAAATCCAATTCTTATTCAAAATCCCAAATTTTAGTCTCGTTATCTTTTCCCAAAAGCCCGTTTCCAAATTAAATTTCAAAATCCAATATAAAAATCCGATTCCGATATCAAGTCCCCAAATCCAATCAAAAAAATCTTATTTCGAAATCCAAACCTGAATGTCAATACAGAAATCCAATCTTAAAGACCAATCTAGAAATCGTATATTGAAATCCAAAGTCTGAATCCAGTGTCAAAATACATTTTCGAAATTCGATCGTGATGTCCTGTCCAGAAATTCACTCTCAAAATCCTGATATCCTATCCAGAAATTCAATTTTGTAATCCTATCGTGAAGTCTTACCATGAAATCCTCTCATTAAATTTATTTATGAAATCATATCCTGAAAACCAATCCCGAAATCCAATCTCAAAATTTGATCTCAACATTCAATCTGAAAATCCAATCTTGAAGTCTAATCCCGAAATTCAATCTTGAAATCCATTTCTCAATATTAACACCGAATACTGATTTCCAAACGCGAAATCCAATCTCAGAATCCAACCCTGAATTTTGATTTCAAAAGCCTATCTCAAAATTTAATTTTGAAAATCAATTTTAAAATTCTTTGCTTCAATCCAATCTCGAAATCAAATCACTCCTGTGTCCTCAATGACTCCTGAAATTCAATTCTGATTTTCTCTACGGATAAGCAGTCTCGAAATCTTATCTCAAAATTCAATCACAAACTCCTACTCTCAATTGTGAACACTGAATACCAAAACCCAAAATCTAAATCAATATCAAAATGTTATCTTGGAATCCAATTCTTAAATCCAATCCAGCAATTCTTACGAATCGAATACAATCTTGATCCATCCAATTCCAAAATCCAGTCCGAAATCTTCTCCCGAAATACAATATAGAATTTCAATCGCGAAATCCAATCCCGAAAGCCAAAAAAAGTGTGAATCCATTCCCGAAATTCTCCTGCATTTTGAAATGCAATCTAGAAAACAAATTTTGATATCGAATCCCTCACTTGAAATCCAATTGACAAATCTTTTCCTGGAATCCGATCTCTTAATACATTTCAGAAATCCTCTCCTGATGTCAGTCACGAAATTCTCCCCTGAAATAAAATGTTCATTTCCAATCCTGCAATACAATCACGATAAGCACTCTTGAAATTTTATTCTAACATCTAATCTCCAAATCTTACTCTTGATTCCAATCCACAATTTATGTTTTGAAATTTCATCCTAAAATTCAATCCCGAAATCCTATATCGAAATCCTATTTCAAAATCCACTCGGAAAATCCAGCCATGAAATTGTCTCATGAAATCAAGCTCTGTAATCTAATTTCGAAAGCCAATTTTGAAATCCTATCCTAAAATCCAATCCTGAATTGCAATTTCGAAATCATAACCTGAGATGCCATTTTGAAATCCCATTCCGAAATACAGTCCAGAAATCAAACAAAACGTCCAGTCCCAAAATTCAATCATGAAGTTCTGAGATTCAATCCAATTCCACTCCTACAAATTCAAATTCCAAATCCAGATTCAAATCCAGATTCCAAATCCAGATCCAAATTCAGATCCAAATCCAAATCCAAATCCAGATCCAAATCCATCACCGTCGCTGACCACCAGAAATTCGATCCCAGCGCTCGATTCCGATCCCCAAAGCCAATCTCAAAATTGAAATTGAGCTGAAACCCATTACCCGCAAAACAAATTTCAAAATCCAATCACGAAATCCACTCTCGGAATCCTATCTTGAAAACTAATTTAAAAATCTGTTCTCAAAATTCATAACTGAAATTCAACCCCAAATTCATTCCTGAGATTCAATCCTGAAAATCAATAGTGAAAACGTCCAGTCCCAAAATACAATCATGTAATCCAGTTCTGAGATTCAATCCAATTCCACTCCTTCTACAAATCCAAATTCCAAATCCAGATTCCAAATCCAGATCCAAATCCAGATCAAAATCCAGATCCAAATCCAGATCCAAATCCAGATCCAAATCCAGATCCAAATCCAGATTCAAATCCAGATCCAAATCCAGATCCAAATCCAGATCCAAATTTATTTCCAAATTTAGATCCAAATCCAGATCCTAATCAAGATCCAAATCCAGATCCAAATCCAGATCCAAATCCAGATCCAAATCCAGATCCAAATCCAGATCCAAATCCAGATCCAAATCCTGATCCAGATCCAGATTCAAATCCAGATCCAAATCCAGATCCAAATCCAGATCCAAATCCAAATCCAGATCCAAATCCAGTTCCAAATCCAGATTCAAATCCAGATCCAAATCCAGATCCAAATCCAGATCCAAATCCAGATCCAAATCCAGATCCAAATCAAAATCCAAATCCAGATCCAAATCCAGTTCCAAATTCAGATCCAAATTCAGATCCAAATCCAGATTTACATCCAGATCCAAATCAAAAATGTCTCCTTGTTTATCCTTAAGCACGGGAACAATTTGATTCTACTATCTACTCCTCAAGGAACTGCAGTAATCTACTTAATTTGCATCACTTTAGCATGTTTCTTAGTTGATTTTATCTGCTCCCCATTCGGGATGTGTAAAGAGAACTGATCCAAATCCAGATCGAAATCCTTGGATCTGGATTTCCATCTAAATCCAATCCATATCAAAAATGTCTCCTTGTTTATACCGAAGCACTGAAACAATTTGATTCTACTATCTACCTCTCAAAGAACTGCAGTTATCTACTTTATTTGCATCACAGTAGCTATGTTTCTTAGTTGATTTTATCTGCTCCTCATTCGGGATGTGTCATGAGAAAAACTCAAATACAAAGCGCAGTTTGCCAAATCCGTTTCCGCTTCAACGTCGTCTGTTCGCACTTCAAAAGCATCATACCAGGATGCAAGCTCAAGCTGTCAAAACAACCACCTAACTACCAGCCTTTCCAGCCATGGCGAATTGAGCTGCCTTTTCGCGTCTCCTGCCCCACCCTCAATGAGCAGTCAGAACAAGACACACTCCGAAGCCGTGGTTCGAGCCACTGAATTAATCCAGTTTCAGTGCTCCGATTATTGCAAGCTACTGCAGCATATTGTACGATTGGAGGTAAACCACTAACCGCGTAAACGATCGACATTCGCTGGTTGGTTGGTTGGCTTCACACCGAGATCGATAAACTGGTTGGAATTTTACGCTGCCGCCCGCATTTCAATTGGTTCTGCCGCATTGCCCCGGACGGCCGACGGACGGTCGCTGGGTGAGGTTCGAATTGAACTGATCTTACAATTAACAACAGGCCGAATGAAAGCGATATCCTGTTTGGTTGAACTATTTTTAGCAGCAGCGATATTTGATTTCTTTGTTTCGTTTGATCGATGGGCAGCTTACAATGAACAAGCGCCAAGTCTTACGCGCTTGGTTGGTCAGTTTCTTTGGTGATATACATAGTGAGTGTGTACGTGGTTTGATGGCTGTTCTGGTTCTTTCAATTCAGGATAGGTTGATAGGTTTTTGTTAAATTCATCGGGAAGAACCGTGAAGGTTGAATGTAAAAGCGATCTTATTCTAACATACCTGCATTAACTTTAATGGAAATATCATGTGATAACAAGTTGCTCACGTGTTCTAGTTGCATAACGCTTGACTCAGACTTCAAATGCAAATATGTCACACTGCTGGTCATTTATCGTAATCATTCTCTTATCCTGCAACCCGGTTTTGCGGCTTCAAAGTTGGTCACCTAAGTGACCACACCTTTAGCCTTAACCCGTTTACAAGTCATGTGGTTGCATAAGTTCTGGACTGATCGTGGGAATTTTACGCCCAGGTATCGTAGTGCTGATTTTCCATCCGATATAGGTCAGCGCCAGGTGGAGATTTGAACTAGTTTCGAACAAATTTTTCATCGCTGATTTGCGTAGCAATAATTCAGAACAACTTACCAGTTCAGCGGGAAAAAGGTGTGTTGGATCCAGTTCTAGGTGTACACCGACCGGGTCTTTGAATGAAAGTGCCCCGGGGATAACTTTGTTGCAGTAATATCATACAATAGCGGTGCAGTCTGAAAAAAAAATGGCTGTACCAGGTTGTGGGCTGCGGTTATCGGCATGTCAATGAAATTGAAAGTAATCTGTGTGTTTGTATAGTTTATACTTTGTTTCCAATTGGACTGTCTTCGTCTGTTGGAATGAAGACGGTCGATGATAATTTAGTGGCAGCAGGTTCACAACGGTTGCTATGATCACGCCAGTTGGTCACGCATTGTCGATGACGGCTTGACTGAACACAACCGAATTGCTTGTAGTAGGCCGTGGTTAGCTTTTCTAACACAAGGGTGTGTGTCTTTCATCTTGATTCCTGCGTCTTTGTTTACAAATGTGACACGCGCCTCAATTTCAGCAATTGCTTGACCTTTTCTTTTGAACGAGAGTTCGTTTGTTACATCGTCAACATAGAAATCAAACATTCAAGGGCTAATAATAATTGGTTAGCAAATTTGTGCTTTCTTTAGATGGTAATTATATACTTTGTGTTGATTAACGGTTGGAAATTTCCAAATAGGGTTAGCCTAGCTCCTTCATTCGGCCTATGTACCAAATGTGTCATTAATTTAGCGATAATCAACAAAATCATGTTGCTATTTGCATGATAGATGTAATCCGAAGCAATTGAGACAATACTTAAAATTGTTCACTTCCGCGTAATTTTCGGTTTCTTGAACTTTTGGGCATCATGATGTCAATGCACTATGGTCCAGATCACGAATTTACGAGGAAACATGCTCCCAGCGCCTAAACTTCGAATACTTTACAGCAAAGTAATGTTCTACAATATGGTTTGTGTCATCAAGGCCCATTTTTTATGCTGCTCGAAACTAGGATGGTCTATTTCACGAAATGGCAGAAACTAACGTTTTGTTGCGAAATAGACGTTGTCCTTAGCAAATTTAGCGTCAATATCAACTTGACGGATTTCATGGTATGGCAATTTTTGCATGTATAAAAATTGACCGATTTGAAACAACCTTTCTCATCCAACTTGAGGGTGTTAGTTTTTGTATTATCCGTAGAGAATAGTGGACCACCTAATTTTGATTAACATCGGAAAATGGGCACTCGATAATACAGACCATTGTCAAGACATTACTTTGCTGTCAAGTTTCAAGTTTAGGCGCTGGGAGCATGTTTACTCGTAAATTGTTGATCTGGACCATGAGTACTGGCTATGCGCGCAAATGATCTACGATTTCCGCTACAAATCTGGCTTAATTGAATCGATAAACAAGTTATGCAGTCTGGATGTGCAGAAAATCGCTACGTTACAAACTAACTGTTCACATAGCTAAAATAACAATGATTTTACAAGAAAATCGTAGACCCAATGTGGGGGTTATATTTTTTTGTATGTTCCCAACTATGGCCTGTTGTATCAATAACGTAGTAAAAACGTTGTTATTGGTAAAATGTCAAGTGGAAATGCATGAATTTGCGGTTATTTATATTCAAGTGGCTCATCTTAACACAAATCGATGTATGTATGTATGTGAGAAGCCACCATCCTGGCGTGGGCCTTGCCCTGCATGTGGTTCCACATAACAGAAAGATTTTGCTTTGTTACCGTTTTAAATTCAACATACTGCTGTAAGCAGAGACACTTATGCGAAACCTGCGGGAATAAGAGCATCTCCTTCCAACAATATGATCCGATAAAACGAATAACAATATACGCAATTCAATTAAGCTTTCCACTAGATGGTTTGTTTGAAAAAGGCGCGTCAAATACATTGCAACTGTTGGAGTAGAATGTACCAATCCTGAATGATAGACACATCCCCTCCTAGACTCCGGTTGGCTGTCCACTCCATTGTCCAATTGCAACTTCAATGATGCCCTGATGTGATGCACCGTCTCCTCCCAGTATTTAAATATTTTAATTCAATGAAATGTAATGAGGTGCAGGTAATATAATATATATAATATTTAAAGGAAATAAGTACAAAAAGTGTATGTGGTTTAAAACAGGAAAAGGGGTAACCTGTTCTGTATAATGTTTTCAAATTTGTATATTTTACAAGTCGAAATTTCTTTTCTGCTGGTTCTAGGGAGCAATAACATGTAACAGTTGACGTCAGGACCTTCAAATAAAATACAATCAGCGCTCTGTGTTAAAAGTTAATGCTGGGTTAATCCTGTAATTTAAAAAAATATGATGAAATAATTAAGCCAGTATTAATAGGCATATGATAATAATATTCAGCTTGTTGCATCTTTACAGCTCAATCAGTGGCAGATGAATGTTACTCTGAAATGTGAAGATCATTTTGCAATCAAATACAACATAAAACATTTGATTATACATTAAAAATTTAAAAAATATAAAAAATATGTACATAATTCATGACAAATGGATAAACATAATCAGCAGAATTGGAAAGCATTCAATAATTTCATTTATATCCAATGATCTACAACATTATAAAAACACCTCAAGATATAATGCAATAAAATATCTGTTCTATCTGGAATCAACTTCCTGTAACCTAGAAGTAGATAAAATTTAATTATTATTATTATCAATTTTTTTAATAAGTAATTTTATTATAATTATAATAATATACAGTGATGATACGATGAAAATAATACGATGTTGTAATGCGATACTAAATAATAAACATATTAAAATATAGTAGAATCCGTCGTATGATCACTATAAACAAACGTTAAAAATCAGCCTATCTCAACATAACGTGGGTTAGGTGGGCTAAAACTGCATAAATGTGAAGCTGAAATATCATAAAAAAATTATATCTGAACTGTCTACATGTCTGCTGATTGTGGTCCTGCTGCAATTGTAGACATACTTGCATTATTATTACCACGAAGGAAAAAATAAAATCATTTAAGATTACTATACAATACCCGGGAACTCCATGGATGATCTGAAATTATATACCGTATAAAGAATACTTCCATTTTTCGTGGTAGGATAAGATTTCAGCATGCTACCTTACCGGGGTTGCGCTTCCTACATCGCCGCGTTGGTGGGACTGCCTCCTTAGGTATAACTGACGCAAAACAGCGTTCCTAACTCAACCACTGGATGCCAGAACAGACACTGTTTAAGCCGCACCTTCTCAATCTAGCTGAAGTCCGAAGGACAACAGTGCCCAGGCTGCAATTCCAGCTAAGTACGCAACCCTTAGCTGGCGGTATTTGCCATCTATAGACCCGTGGAAGCATGAGGTAGAAACTTGTGAGACCAGAGCTATGTTGCGGGGACGTACGCTCCTTTGCGACTTACCATTTTGCAGCCCTCGTGCCCGGCGTACAACAACGTTGGGAAAAATAAGAACTCTGAAACTGAAATCACTTAAACAGCGTTCCAAGCAATCTTTTGCCGAAATGTTGAAAAAAGCCAGTGCCAATACGAATCCCTTTTTTCCTCCTCTGTCAGATGACGAGTCTGACTTTGATTTGGCTGAAGAGGGAACAGCACAGTACAGAACAGTCAGTGTGCCGGGAGGTGTTCCACGGAAGCGAAAACGCGTCCGCCCACGGAAAGTTGCTGAACCGGAGCCCAAAATCAGCTTGCCCATTTCAAGGAAAGGTGGAATGAAGGAAAATTCAACTCCACCTGGTTTTCGTAATACTAACTTTACCCAGGACTCTCCATCTCTTCCGGGGACATCTAAAACCACTGATGCCCCCTTTTAAGAACAGAAGCCCCTTCTGCCGTGCAGCAGCTCTATTCATGATTTTTCATAGACTTGAGAAAGCCACTCCCGGACCATTTTTGGGGGAATCTATAGTGAGGATCAATTACGATTTAACCACAAAATATGGACTATAAGATTCATGGGCTAACCTGATCCAGCTTCCTGATATGTCTAAGGGTCAATTAATTTAGCTTTGGTTCAGATAAGCAAGCTATAAATCGATTGAGTATAGGGAAGAGCGGGTTTTATTAGTAGAGAGTTGGTCCTCCATCCGCTTCCAGAACGGCTTCAATCTGCCTGAGAATTGAACTGTAGAGGATTTGAATGACGTCCAGTGATATTCCGTGGACCATGGAAGTTCCCGCCGAATTTCTGTCATTTCACAACGACGAAAGAGGAACTCATGACGAGTGTTTTGCCAAACATTGTCCAGAATTATAAGAACCATGATTGGTTGACTGCACGTGCGATTTTGGCAGCGAAAAATAAGAATGTCGATGATTTGAATTTTGTAATCTATTATCGATCGCGAATGAACAATAATAAAATTGCGGTGACTAACAAGCAAAGCCTGGCTTGCAGTTACTCAAAAAAAGTAAATCATGAATGCTCGAAATTATGTAAATCATTAAATCGAATAGAGCAGAACAAAGTTCGCCGGGTCAGCTAGTTTTAACATAGAGCTAGCTGTAAAAAAGTTCTACCAAGTACAGTGTGTCTCACAATAGGTGTCACCTTGTTTCAGTCTTGGTTTATTTCAGCTGGGTAATCTCAACAGCGGAATTGATTATACACGTTTTGAGTGTATTCTTTTGACAGTTTATGACGGAAGATAAATAAGCAATTTCGTTTGTTTATATTTATCAGTTACCGTGGAAGGCATACGGGAGCTAAAGGGTGTCCACGATGAAATTGCCACACACAAAATTGATTCGCAAAATTCGAGTTTTCATCCGATTGCCATCAAATTTTCAGGGATTGAGAAATAACTATTAAACTTCATTTTACCATTTTACTCGTATTTTATTTACAGTCCATACGCAAATGCCCGCACCTTGGCCTTTACCCCGGCCATAAGATTCTGCACAACCTGTGAATCAACCGTTTTTTGCATGTAAACCCATACTTTCTTCAGTTCCTCGACTGTCTTTACTACCTTAGGTCGTTTAAGAAGGTGCTGCTTCATAATCGCCCAGTACTTCTCGATGGGGCGGAGCTCCGGAGTGTTGGGAGGGTTGAACATTTTCGGCACGAAATTGACCTTATTGTCCGCATACCACTTCAGCACGTCCTTGGAGTAGTGGCATGAGGCCAAATCCGGCCAGAAGATTGTTGGGACGTTGTGGGCCTTCAGAAGAGGAAGCAGCCGCTTCTGGAGGCACTCTTTTATGTACACCTGTCCGTTCATCGTGTCCTGGGTCACGAAAGGTGCACTCCGCTTCCCGCACGTGCAGATGGCTTGCCAAACCAGGAATTTCTTCGCAAATTTGGACATCTTCTGAGTGCGGACATGCTCCGGAACGCTAAACTTATCCTTGGCCGTGAAAAACAGGTTGCCGGGGATCTGTTTGAAGTCGGCCTTCACATATGTTTCGTCGTCCATGATGCAGCATTCAACTTTCGTCAGCATGTTGAGGTACAACTTCCTGGCACGGGTTTTGGCGGACTTGTTCTGCTTCTCGTCGCGATTAGGGGCCTTCTGTACCTTGAACGTTCGAAGCCCAGCCTTAGTTTTGGCCTTCTGGACAAAACTTCGCCTTAGGTGCAGCTTCTTAGCCACATCCCGAACGGAGGCGTTCGGATTTCGGTTGAAAGATTTTTGGTGTTGTACGGAATACTTTTTCCTTCACTTCTGGGCTTCTGATCGGTGGCCAACCGTTCCTCGAACCGCTTAATCACTCGCGACACCGTGGAATTCGCGATTCCCAACGTTTTAGCGATGGAACGATGCGAGAGATCCTTGTTCTCGTGATGAATGCGCAAGATTTTATCACGCACGAGCTGTTCTTTCGACTCCATTTTTGATCACAGGACTTTAAAACTTGCAGGATGTAAATAATGCACTATGAACTAAATCCACCCAAATTTTCATTAAATTCTACAAAACGGTTAAAAAGTTAGAGCAATTTCATAGTGTGGCAATTTCATCGTGGACACCCTTTAGTTTTAATATTACATTTGCAAAAGCTTTGACCGTGTCAGATATTCAATAGCCTAAAGCAGTTCGGAGTGAGTAAGCGTTTCATTTTTCGTACCTTGAGACAGTTCAAGGTAACTGGAAATGTCCATATTCAACACAAAGGAGGTGCCAGACGAACTGACAGAACGAAGAAGAAAATCAAAAGTGTGAGGGAGCGAATAAGAATTGAGCAAATAATTTCAAATGTCCCCTGCTTCAATGAACAGGCTCTTCAGACATGATCTGGAATGCTAGCCGTACAAAAACAACGGGTTCAGGGGTTGACGGTTCGTCAAAAGCAAGCCAGGGTTCAAAAAAGCAGAAATCTTTTGGTTCGGCACGGTGACTGCGAGATTTTATATGCGGATGAAAAGCTTCTCCTCCTTCAGGACAGTCATAATCAACAAAATGATCGTGTGTATGGCAAAAGTCTTGCCAATATTCCAAGAGATAAACTTGCAGCAGAACGCAAACAGAATGTATTGAAAATCATGATATCTCGAGTACTTTTTCAAATAGACGTAAGTATCATTTGGAAAAAAATGAGAAAATCAGCATTGAATTTTTTTGAGTTTATTTTTATTCCTACTTTTAAAACCGGACATGTTTATCCCAATTAAATTCCACTGAATGACACATTGGTAAAAGATATTACATCAATGTTCTCTTAAATTACTCTAGGAGTGAAAATTCCAGATTCATTTAGCAAAATGTTTCTTACAACGGTCTGCAATAGAAAACGATAATACGTCATTTTGATAAGTCAGTATGATAGATGGCATGTTACTTGTGTCAAAATGATACGTCATTCTGCGAATAAGAATGTTGATACGTCGAAATGTTACGTCAAGTTGTCATATTTCACGCAGATACGTCGAACTTATCAAAATGACATATTAGTTTTTTCAGGAACAAAACGTTGTAAAATATCTCTGCTAAAAATATCAATGTTTACTAAAACAAATCTAAATCTATAACCTTGTGGTATAAAGTCTTTTACTAACGCGTCAACGCATTCAAATGATTTAAAAATGATTCGCAAGTTTCTTTTCAACACAAGCGGCGTATGTACATTATTCCCAAAAAGTGCAAAAGTGATTTTACACCGTTTTGTAGAAAGTTATAAAAAACGTTCAGAAACGATCCAATCAGAAAGCTCAACAAATATGAGCATATATACATGATTTATTAATAACATGCCATGAACAACGCTTTTGTTTACATTTTGTGACTTACGTCCTTTTGAGAAAGTACTCGAGATATCAGATCTTTCTTCAGATCGATTCAAGAAACATTTGGTTGATATTTGGGACCAAATTACTCAGGAAATCGTGCGTGTCAGCAGCGATAGGTTCACAAAGCGTTTGCGCAAAGTTATCAAGCGAAAGGGCGAGAGATTCGAATTGAATTAATTTGTTTTTTTTTTCATAACATGTATCTTGCAAGTGAACAATAAATGCTAAGATTTGGTTGATTTGTTTTGCTGTAATCCCATTTTGTTTTAGTCACATCCTTTGTGGGACACCTTGTATACAGAATGAAGAATGGTTGATCGAAGGATTAGTTGACATTTTTAAGATGGTGAATGTTGTTAAAAAAACACTGCTCATCTTCCTTTGTATTTAAAAGATAATTCCTATTTTCATAATAAAACATCATTAGGACATCATTAAGTTTAGATATTTTCATCAAGTATGATAAACACTCATGTTATAATGAAACATTTTAAATGCCACCGAGTACTCTGTTATTACTTCTTGCAATAAATTTTAAGGTTTAACATGTTTCGTATGTTACTTGGCTCATTGTTCGATTCTGGGCAATGAGAGAGCCGACTCGCTTGCAAAGGTGAGCGCTATGGAAGGCGATATTTATGATCGACAAAAAGCGTCAACTGTCCCTCGGTAACCATCCCAAAGTTGTCGAAGAAATCTTGGTTTGTGGAGATGGACGAGGGTTGAGACTTCATTCGTGTGATGTGTCGCCTCATGTCTAATAATTATTGTCCGAACGCTCATTTATACCGAATTGGGCTGAGCGACAACAATCTCTGTGAATGTGGACAAGGTTACCAGGACGCAGATCACATTGTTTGGTCATGTGCCGAGCATCGTGGAGTCAGGTCTGGGCTTTTGGTGCGTCGTTTTCACGAAAAAAAATTTACCTTAAACTAACAATGACAGGACGCAGATCACGTTATTTGGTTTTGTCCTGAGCATCGTGGAGTCAGATCTGAGCTTTATGATTCCCTTCGGGCTCGAGATAGATTACCCAATGTACCGATTCGAGACATTTTGGCTGCACGCGATCTGGAGTTTATGAAACTCATTAATGTGTTTTTGACTAACATTAGCCTTAGATTGTAGTTTGATTAACTTATTTGTTTAGGTTAAATTTTTGAGTGGTATTTTGGTTGTGTGCGTGTGTGAGATTTTTTTTTTAAATTAAAAACGTTCGATTAAATAATTGTAATTTGAAGTTCTAGATATAAAGGGCGAACACGAAATTATTGCGACACATTCAACAGGGTATAACTTTTTTACCATTGGGTAAAAATCAACCAAACTTTGCACACTTTCTCATTGATGTGTATTGTTTACATGCTGTCAAACTCGAAGTCGTGTTTTTCGATTCAACGAAGATGGAGGTGAACCAACGCGAGTCGAGAGAACAAATTCTTTCCAAACACCTGGAATTTCCTGACCTGTCGCACCGGCAGTTGGGAAAAATGTTGAACATTCACCATTCAACCGTCTCCAGAGTGTTGAAGCGGTTCCAGGAGCGGTTGACGTTGGACCACGGCAAAGGAGCTGGATGAAAACCGGGACCGGAGAACAAAAAGACGGAGGGAAAGGTGAAGCGGATGATTAAAGCAAATCCCAACGTCTCAAGCCGTGATTTGGCTAAAAAGATCGGCATGTCGCAGAGCTACGTCCAGAATGCAAAGAAGAGAGCTGGACTACATACATACAAGGTACAGAACTTCCCAAACCGCGATGAGCGGCAACAATCGATGGCTGAAACTCTGGCACGGAAGCTCTACGAGAAGATGCTGACAAAATATGGCTGCTGTGTGATGGACGACGAAACGTATATAAAAGCCGATTTTAATCAAATTCCGGGGTTGGAGTTTTTCACTGGCAAGAGCAAGTTCTATGTGGACGACAAATTTAAGAAGAAGAAAATTTCGAAGTTCGCCTCCAAATATCTCATTTGGCAGGCCATCTGCTCTTGCGGACTGAGGAGTGAGCCTTTCGTGACAAAGGGCACAGTAAATGGCGAGATCTACAAATCTGAGTGGCTCGAGAAGCGCCTTTTGCCGTTCTTGCAGCAGCACGACGAAGCTCCGCTATTTTGGCCAGATTTGGCATCATGCCACTATTCTAAAAGTGTCCTGGAGTGGTATGAGGCCAATTCTGTCCATTTTGTTCCAATGGACATGAATCCGCCAAACTGTCCGGAGCTGCGCCCGGTGGAGCAGTACTGGGCAATGATGAAGCGGAAACTTCGGAAGAGCAAGAAGACAGTCAAAGACGAGAAGGACATGTAAAGAAAATGAAAAAAAACTGAGAAACAGGTACCGGATGACACTGTAAAGACTTTGGTGGAGGGCATCAAGCGAAAATGCGTTCAATTTTACACTCAAGGCTCCATCGGTTAACTTTTCTTTTGATTTTTGAAGTAAATATATGTATAAAACTACTCTAAAATTTTGGTTTGATTCTTAACATCATAAAAAAATTGGCATGACATTTTCGGTGTCGCAATAACTTCGTGTTCGCCCTTTAAGAAAACCATTGTTCCTTATGCTTTGTTCAAAATTTCCACCCCAATTTTCCCATCCTTAAAATTGTTATTTCTATTAACATCGAGACGACCGCGAGCAATCAGTTCTATCCCCTTAACCTTAGTTTTAAGATAACTGATGTATATAAACATGAAAACTTGGCTCTGTAAAGTTAATTCGGTTGAGCCTGTACAAATAAATGAATTCATAAAAAAAACTAACGATGACCTCCACGTACGTTGTGGAAGCCGTAGTGATTGCAATCGGTTCCCTATCTGTGGGAGTATCGCTAGTATTTCTCCATTTTGTTTTGTTCTTCGCCCCTGTTGCAAATCTTATTTGGTTTACACGCACTATACTATACACACCTTGGTCCCTACAAACACCACCGTAAGCAGTAGGCTGACAGGCGAACAGCTATTGAGCGAGAGGTTGGTAGAAGCAGAGTAAGATGAAGAATGAGTATAAAATAAAATAAAATAAAAGGAATGAAGACTTAATGAAGCCGCAAAACGTGCAGGTTATGTAACTTATGGATTGTAGATTAACTTAAAATTAGTGCCTAAATCTTTGAAAGACTATAGTTAACTTACCAACTACTTACAAACTACTGCTTAAGGTAAAAGTACGGTCAGAAATGACCTTTGTAAAGCTTAAAAATAACTCCGGTGTTAATTAGGGTTAGCATGACCATTTTACCGGAAGGATCTTAGATCTCTGAATTATTTCGTTGAGTATTATTAGAACATGAATTGATGAGTAAAAATTATAATTAGTCTTTTTAAAATAAGCTTGATCTGGGTAGATGTATAATTAAGAGAGTTGCAATATTAGGCACATCAGTCGATGCGATTTGTATGAGCGTACCAGGAGCATGACGACACACATTTGAAATATTGGTTTAAAAGTTTGCACAAGTAGCATATCGAAGATGAACGTTTGTCCCCTGTGCTTAAACGTCTGTCTGTGATAATACCATTGCCGGCCGTTAGCGGGTGTTAGATTGGACACTCACACACATCTGTTTTTTTTTTCGAAAATTTTCAAGCCAAAAGTAAAACAATAGCTTAATAGTAATGTGTTAACTAGAAATTAGAAGAAAAATTTGTATTTTCCATTTAATTCCAACTACCGTTGCTTATCTTGACAGATACGCGTATTTCGTCTACAATGTGCAGACTTCTTCAGTGTCTCGTACTAATAACTCGACTCAAGTTTTTCTTCTAATTTCTAGTTACAGGTATTCCACTAAACAGCTCAAACCCTCTAGGAGTAATGCGTTATAATTAAACGATTAAGAATTTAAAACAAGTGTGTTTTTTTTCCTCTGTTCGGGGCATAAACAACTGCGACCAGTAATTTGATCTATTGTAGTATATCCCGTAGCCTTTGTGTAGTGCATGTCGAGTTACTTCATCACTATTGAGAAATGATGAAGTATTCGGTGTTGTTACAGTTGTCATTGTTTGATTTGTTGGCAACTAATCAGGTTTAATTGAAAGTTTCCGCTGTTTAAACCCTTTGTGAGCGACAGCACTCTTCAAATGCGCGCCCCTTTATCAGTCAAAACCTGATTCATTGCAAACAAAATAACAAACAATAACTCCCGATAGTGACTCGTGCATCAGAACCCTAGTCATAACCAATTCAAACTATAGAACATCAAATAGAAAATAAGAATTCACATAAATGAAGACTAAACATGTTTTCTTCATTCCAAGCTCATCCTCGGTGGCGCAACCCGAGTATTGTCACTTTTCACAAGACATAAAATGCAGATAAGGACTATTATGTGTTCCTTTGACTACAAAAACAAATATGTTCCCTAGTTTGAATTAATTCGGACTAGGGTTCGGTGGTAGATCCGATACCCCGTAACACACCACGAAAAGGTGATCCACCAGCGTTACTGGTCATGAGTATTGCTTACTCACACAGAGAAAAGTTTGATAGTCAATTTTGATGACTGGGGCAAAATAATGATTTTTAACCAACTATAACCATTTAGAAATATATAAAGATTTACAAAAGAAATAAGATATATACAAAAGATATAAAAAGATACAAAAGATTCAGAAATATTTAAAATGCTCAAAAATCTACTTTTGTCATATTAAGCAGTTTTTTGTGAACTTGGTTGAACAAGAAAGTTAAACATGTTCAACTTGAAATTAGAAGAAGAATTAGTATCTTCCATTTAATTCCAACTACCTTTGCTTATCTTCGACAGATACGCGTATTTCGTCTACAATGTGCAGACTTCTTCAGTGTCTCGTACTAATAACTCCACTGGTCGAGCTCAACCCAGTCGAGTTATTAGTACGAGACACTGAAGAAGTCTGCACATTGTAGACGAAATACGCGTATCTGTCGAAGATAAGCAAAGGTAGTTGGAATTAAATGGAAGATACTAATTCTTCTTCTAATTTCTAGTTACAGGTATTCCACTAAACAGCTCAAAACCCTCTAGGATTCATGTTCAACTTACTTCCACTCAGTTGCCCCATGTTAAGTATGGTTGACCAGTTCGAAGACTGAAATATAATGGTGATCAATATAAACCCTATAGAACCATGTACATAACAGCACGACAGCGTAGTTTTAGAATGCTTATCTCAGTCAAAAAATGTAGGAAACGGTTAATGTCAAATTGCAATCACAGCGACAGCTGAATTAGTTCCGTTAGCATAAATCAAACACATCATCTTGTCTGAGCTGCTTATCAATGGAAGTGACCAACATCAGGTTGACAAGTATTATTTGAATTCGGTCCCTTTTCAGATGTTGTTGTGTTAGGGACAAGGAATCAATTTTTCTTCAAAAGCCGTGAAAAACTAGCAACAAAGGAGCAGGTCGATATGTGTTTGTCCCAACCATTTGCCAACAAAAAAATATTGCGAACATATTTGTTGCCAACTTAGATAAAAACAATTGTGGCTTATTTTCAGTACGTGAATTGAGGATCATTTTCATGCCAAACTTCATCTAATTGGATCAAAGCATCTCTACTTCGTAATATTTGAAAATCACTCTATGGTAATCAATAATAATAATTGCAAGCCGTAAATCTCGCTTTCTTTCCAACAGAGGATCTTTTTCCTATACTGCTCAAGTTGCAGCAAACCATAGTTGTTTTTGTCATGACATTCGCAGTTGGCAACAAGTCGAAGTTGCGGCGAGTTGTTCGGAAATCGTTTCCTCAGTTTAACAATTTGTGATTTGTTTCAATTGGTCTGCTGAGTACTTTTGGAAAATACGCTGGGTAAAACGAAAGCTGAATAGCTTAGTTTGAGCGTGTGCATTTAATAGTTGCCGCGCTTCTCACTTATGCTGCCACAAGCGCAAAGAAAGGGTCTCCAGAAAAAAAGTGAAGTGACTAATATTGTTGATATAGTTTATTTGCAAAAATGCAAGCCGAGGGGACATACGACCCCCTATTACGGTAATAAGGCACGGGGAGAAACATGTGAATGGCGCCTGTGCAAATAGCACACCACAATGTGCTTTCTGCAAGGGTTCCTCCCTTAGCTCAGTCGGTAAAGGCACGGCTACAAAGTAACACGGTGCTGGAGGTGGCCGGGTTCGATTCCCGGTCTATATAGGGTATGATTGTACTTGCCACACAATCATATTAATGCAAAAATGGTATCTGGCATCGATAGCTTTTAATTAATAACTGTGGAAGTGCATTTAGAACACTTAGTTGAGAGCAAGCAATATTGTGTTAGTTGTGAAAGCAATAAGCTTGACAAAAGCTTTGAAGAAGAAGCAAGAGTTCTTCTCCTCATGCTCTTTCATCGTGCCCGGCGCACAAACAACGCGGGGAACAATTGGAACGTTCTCTAAAACAACGTTCAAGACAGTATTTCCAGAAATGCTAAAGAAAGCCTGGCCATCACCCATAAATACAAATCTTTTTGCTCCTCTTTCAGATGACGAGTGAGACTTGATTTGCCTGAAAAAAGGACATCATACAGCTTTCCAGAAGGTGCTTCACGGATGCGAAGACCCGTCCGCTCACGGAAAGTTATTGAGCAGTACTACCCAGGTAACCAATAAGCAGTTCCAAAGCGTCTTTACGGCAGCCTATCAAGCATTTAAGTCGCCGTAAATGCAACATAAATGCCACTTTTGGCCCAGTATGCGGCTGCTTTACTGCAATGCTACACACTTAGAAATTATGAATTTTACACGAGACCTTATCCATGTTTGTAAATAGTCGGGTAACGTAAAGTCGGGGGAAAGCAAGATTTCGTGTGAAATTATGTCTCCTGAAACTGACTCATCCGCAATTCGACAAAAGATGTGTTCGGTTGAATTTATTTTCTCATCTCTTTCAACACATTCTTATCCGCTAAAGGACGCTTGCATGTGTCGGTCTCAGGGACAGAAATTTACACGAGATTTTGGTAGTGTGTATGATAATGCTTCATTAATGCTATTTTGCATTCGAAATGCCTCTTATAGGCTACAAGCATTTAAATGGCTTTTGAAATGCAGCTTTATAACCGGTAGCTTTCAAGATGCTGATATAATGCAAATATAATGCTTGTAGCATCTGAAATGCAGATTTAGGGTTGATTTACTGCATATGCTAATGCTTGTTGGTTACCTGGGTAGGCAAGTACGATTCACATTCGATCCGTTCTCCGCTCACAGCACTGCTCCAATCACCGATCACTCTCCACACTGCAATCAGCAATTGGAACGCATTGACGAATGTACTAAGGAAGCGTTGCATCCCCAGTCACAATCAAGGCTGTCCCGTCATTGGCCGACAGTCATCCTGCTTCTGCGTGTGTTCAAGTGAACAGCAGACGGCGTATCTGCATTAACGCAGCCAAACGTAACGATTCTCGTTTCCTGTGCCTCTACTACCAAAACGTCAGGGAGTTACGAACTAAAACGACCGATTTGAAGCTACGGTTATCCAACTGTGAGTATGACGTAGTAGTTCTTACCGAAACTTGGCTTCGGCCCGACATCTGTAACTCCGAACTGTCGTCGGATTACTCTATATTTCGTTGCGATATATAGTGAATCCACTAGCAACTTATCGAGAGGTGGCGGTGTGATTGTTGCAGTCAAATGTAGATCGCAAAAGTGTACAGAAGTTTCCTTGACAGACTGTAATGGCCTTGAGCAAGTTGCAGTGCGCGTGAAGTTTGCCAACCGATCGTTATACGTGTTTGGCATTTATCTACTTCCAAATTCTGGCCCAATGCTGTATAACACACACGCCGTTGCTGCTCAATATGGTCCAGAAACGTCTTCCGATAACGATATCATTCTGCTGCTTGGTGACTACCCTAGTAGCACACTTGTTGCCATTCAGTTGAGATAACATAAAATGACTTACTAAGTCATCATCAAGTTACTACAACTTATTATGATCGTAGTGTGCTACTTGGGTATAATCTCCCTCACCTGCAGCGGAGTTTTGATGATGATGTCAACGGATACCTGCCCACAAATGCATCCAGTGAGCAAGAAGTTGCTCTTACCGATTCCCATTGATGAGCATCATCCACCGTTAAAGGGCGATACGGTCAAAATTTGGTCAATATCAACTTGACGTATTTCTTTCAATTTTGCATTTAAAAAACCTGAACACCCCTCATTTTGAAGGTGTGTGTGTGTAGAATGTTGCTCCTATTTTGATTTTGGAATTCACTCTTCAGTTGTCAAAATGCCGTCCAAGCAAGAAGAGCAGCGTATCAAAATTTTGCTCGCGCATCGCGAAAATCCGAGCTACTCGCACGCAAAGTTGGCAAAATCGCTAAAAGTTGCCAAATCAACCGTTACAAATGTAATTAAAGTGTTTGGGGAACGTTTGTCGACAGCCAGGAAATCTGAATCGGGGGGAAATCGAAAACCGCAAGCCGCTGAGACGACAAAGAGAGTTGCCGGTAGTTTCAAGCGAAACCCTAACCTATCTCTCCGAGATGCCGCAAATAAGCTGGGTGTATCGTCTACAACCGTGCATCGAGCCAAAAAACGAGCCGGACTATCGACTTACAAGAAGGTAGTGACTCCAAATCGCGATGATAAACAAAATACGACGGCCAAAGCGCGATCCCGGAGGCTGTACACGACGATGCTGACGAAGTTTGACTGCGTGGTAATGGACGACGAAACCTACGTCAAATCCGACTACAAGCAGCTTCCGGGACAGGAGTTTTATACGGCAAAACGAAGGGGAAAGGTAGCAGATATTTTCAAGCACACGAAACTGTCAAAGTTCGCAAAGAAATATCTGGTTTGGCAAGCCATCTGTACCTGTGGCTTGAAAAGCAGCATTTTCATAGCTTCCGGAACTGTCAACCAAGAAATTTACGTGAAAGAGTGTTTGAATAAACGTCTGCTGCCTTTCCTGAAGAAACACGGTTGTTCCGTACTGTTTTGGCCGGATTTGGCATCTTGCCATTACGGTAAAAAGGCCATGGAGTGGTACGCCGCCAACAACGTGCAGGTGGTTCCCAAGGACAAGAACCCTCCCAACACGCCAGAGCTCCGCCCAATTGAGAAATACTGGGCTACTGTCAAGCGGAACCTAAAGAAGACCAAAAAAACTGCTAAGGACGAGCAAGGCAAACTGGCTTTCTGTTTGGAGAGTCCCTCGTCGCCGTGGTGTTAATCGAGATGTTATCAGAAAACCCTGGTGGAAAAAGGAAAGTACGTAAGCGGTTCTTCGCTACGAAATCTGCCGAAAACTGGAATCTGCTTTATCTTGTGGAATCTTCCTATAATAAGCTTCTTAAGTCCAGCCACCGTTGATACCTGGATAACCTGCAATCGAACATTAAAAATAACCCTTCAATATTTTGGAAATATGTGAGGGCGCAAAAGTCAAATAGTCAGATCCAAAAGATGGTCAGTTGTGGTGGTACAACGGTCACTACATCTGGGGAGGCTGCGAATCTTTTTGCGAGCTTCTTTCAAAGTGTGTTTAGTTCAACATCGCCACTTTTGCACCCAGGAAGCTTTCAGAATATTCCAACCCACGGTATTCACCTTCCATTCGTCCAGTTTTCTCAACAGGAAGTAATGACAGCTGATGGCCTTACGCCTTTTCTTCTGAAGAATTGTGCTAGGTCTATCGTCGGACCACTGACCCTACTTTTCAATCGGTCGCATAGTGTAAAAACGTTTCCCGGATTATGGAAAACCGCCAAAATGATTCCAATCCACAAATCTGGGAGTTCACGAAGCGTTGACAATTATCGTGGAATCTCGTTTCTTTGTTGCTTGGGTAAACTCCTTGAATCCATGGTTCACAAAGTAATACTGTCCGCTTCAAAACCAATTATTTCGGAATATAAACATGGATATGTTTGTTATGTTATTCCAATGTGATGTTTCGGGAGATCTGGTGGACTCCATATACTTCGATTTTTCGAAAGCGTTCGACACCGTACCTCACCAATATGCCGTGGAGAAGCTTCGTTACATGAGTTTTCCTAATTGGTTTGCTAGGACCTTTGCTCATAGTGTGCTAGGACCTTTGATTTTCGTTCTGTACATCAACGATTTATGCCATCGATTCTAATCTGCTAAACTGCTGTACGCTGACGACCTCAAAACCTCAGAAGAATAAAATCTATGCTGGATTGCGTAACTTTTCAGGCTGACACTGATTTGCTTCTTCGTTGGTGCGACGAAAATAGAAAAACATAAAGTGATAACTTTTTGCCGGTGCTTATCAATGAGGTCTATACAGGTGGCGAAGAGCAGGGTGTTTGTGGGTATTAGTAACAAAAAATGGGTAAACAGTCCAGGATTTTAGGTAGTGACGTAAAACTCCAAAAACAAGCGAATGATAACAAAGCAAGTTAATTTTTTTTCCGCATCCTTTTAGTGCACAAAAAGGCATTTTTGAGCTGAAACCTTTTAATAACTTTACCAATTGCCGAAAATAAACATTCCATCTTGTGATTTGCTGCTTTTGTAAATTGTTGTTTTTGGAGATCTACGTCACGCATGTTTGCAAAAAACAGGCTGTGCATCATCTCACGAACACAATAACAGAATTTTGCATTACACTAATACAACTTAACGACTTCTTCTGTGATAATGGATTCCAATATAGATAGATTGGATATATATATATATATATATATATATATATATATATATATATATATATATATATATATATATATATATATATATATATATATATATATATATATATATATATATATATATATATATATATATATATATAAATGGATTTCTGTCTGTCTGTCTGTCTGAACCTAATAGAATCGAAAACTACTGAACCGATCGGCGTGAAATTTTATATGCCGAGGTTTTTGGGGCCGGGAAAGGTTCTTATGATAGTTAAAGACCCCCCCCCTTCTCTGGAAAGGGGCGCTCCCATACAAGTGAAATACTCATTTCTACATAAATCGAGAGCTAATCAAGCAAAAGAAACGAAATTTAGCATGAGTGAGTTTTCGAAGGCAAGAAAGGTTTCTATGATGGTTTTAGATCCCTCCCCGTCCTTAAAGGGGGGGACCCAAACAAATG
Source organism: Aedes japonicus (assembly GCA_034211315.2). Lineage (NCBI taxonomy): Eukaryota > Metazoa > Arthropoda > Insecta > Diptera > Culicidae > Aedes > Aedes japonicus. Next base: position 10,280 of record JASCZW010003148.1, on the reverse strand, counting down.
AAATACAATATTCTGTATAACTCGAGAACTAATCAAGCAAATGGAACCAAATTTGGCATATGAAGGTTTTTTAAGGAGAGCAATGTTTCTATGGTGATTTGAGACTCTTCCGCCTTCTGAAGGGGTGAGGGGGCTCTCAAACAAATGAAACACATATTTCTGCATAACTCGAGAACTAATAAAGCAAATGGAATGAAATTTGGCATGTGGACTTTTTTGAAGGAGAAACATATTCCTATGGTTGTTTAAGACCTATGGTTGTTTAATTTAATCAAGTAAATGAAACCACATTTGGTATTTGGGGGTTATCGGACGCAGGAATGTTATATATATATATTAAAATGAATTTCTGTCTGACTGTCTGACCGATCGGAGTGAAAATATGTATGTAGGGATTTTTGGGGCTGGGGAAGATTCTTATGATTGTTTGAGACCGCTTCCCCTTTCTGGAAGGGGTGAGGGCTCTCATACAAATGAAACACAACTTTCTGCATAACTTGAGAACAAATCAAGCAAATGGAACCAACATTGGTATGCGGGGTTTTTTGAATGCAGGATATGTTTCTATGGTGATTTAAAACACAAATTTCAACCAAACCTGAGAATTAACTAGGTAACTAAGCCACAAACTGTGTATTGTCTGGGTAAAAAGAATGTTGTGATAGAAGTTAGAACCCCTAGTAGTAAACCCCTAGTTAGTAAAAAAACTCATTCAAAAAAAAAAAAAAAAAAGCGTCAGTTCTTTGTAATGTTTATTCATTTAGTTGCAGGCGTAGCAACGCTCACACCGGGATCAGCTAGTTTAAGGGGACCCTCCTCTGGATTTGGGCAAAATTGAGGCAAACTTTGTATTTTTATTGTGGGAGAATGAAAAGGCGTACGAGCTTCCGCCATTTTGTAGCCGCCATTTTGAATTTTCACAATTTTTTTATCTCTTTGAAATTTTGAATAAAAATCAGATTGATTCGTCAAAACCGGAAGTTCATTGCATATATTCATTCTCCCGCAAAAGCAATATGAAACTTAGCTCATTCTTGCCCGATCAGGAGGTCTCCTTAATATAATAATAATGATAACTAGAATAAAATTGTTAAAAACAAATCACTCATGCACGGCCGAACATCAAAGCGAGTAACTTTCACTAATTTCAGCGTCATCTCGGTCAAGCATGTACTCGGTTAGGCGCTGCCATTTGTGTCTTAAATGTATCTTCACCTTAACAAAGCGATTCCCATTTAACCTGTTCCATCATAATCGAACGACTAGTTAAAACAAATCCAGCAAACCCAGCCTTTTGTGGTGATTGATTGCTCTTCGACTCGAATGCTCATAAATTAAGCTATCGGCATCGGATCTGCGCCTGCAAGTGACGGAGGCCTTAGAATGCACTTCTTGGTTCCCGCGGTTTTTTCTTTGCCAATCGGATGACGACGATGATGGGTGAGATACGATCTCCCAGAGGGGTGGGAGGGAACTAAAGGGATTGATTCATTCGCAATAGTTGCCATTAATCTTTCCAAACGAAGAAGTAGGTATGTAGACTACAAGTGCAAAGTGCACACTTTTCAGACCTGTGTCTGTGTGAGTGGAAAGAAGGGTAATAATATCGTGCACGAAAGTCGTTAGAATGCGAACAAAGCAAAGCATCGGGGGAGAGGTGTGGTTTCCATTTTTTCCCCAGCATAAGTTCTGAAGATGGAGAAATGCCCTAGCACAAAGAGAAGGAAGGTGGTTGTAAGAACTTGATTGATTGCAAGGTATCAATTTAAGCTGGTTGAACGGTGTAATGTAGTGTGTCACTCTCCGATGGAGATGGATACGGGAAAGGTGTCTGTCGCTAATGACAGGTGTGTGAGATTGCCTGGTTTGTTAACAACTGCATTTGTTTGGCTCGATTTATATACTAATCGCTTGATGGGAACCGAAAAAGAAAACAGGTTAGAGCAAGTACTGGTGTTAGGGAAACTGCGTCATGAAATTAACTTGAATCACTAAATTGTCCCGTTCTTCAGGTTCATGTGTCATCCGTTACGACTGTTCATCAGTAGTTTCTTATTTGTGACAATTAGTTGAATGCATTTTCAATTAACCGGTATATCACTCAACGGAACGAGGAGGAGATGACTAGATTTAATCTAATTCCTATCACAATGTTCTTTTCTTTCTGATCATTTCAAGCTAATTGCTTATTACAATTGTAATGCCATTTAAAGATTAGTATGATTGTGTAGCAAGTCTTTTACGAAAAATTCCTAGACCAGACATGCACCTTTACCGACTGCGCTAAGGGAGGGCCCGTTCTCGACGGTTTTTAATTTTGTTCTAATTAAAACGTTTACTTTTCCCACAATGCCGAAGTATTGATTATGATTATCAGCCAGAATGTGAAGTTTTGTTTCAACTGGTGTGATTAAAAACCTAGATCGTGTCATGATGATTGCCTTAAATCAACTTATAACAGGAATCTGATAATATGTTTTCAGTTTTGTTTTCTGAAGACCAATATCTTCGGTCTGAAGACAGAAACCCAGCAGACTTTCAATATCGAAAATTCCCTCAGGCACTTAGCTACCATTCATCGTCAGGTTGCTTGAATAACATGAATCACTCTCGGATAACCTGCTGAAGACGATGCTGCTCTGCCGTGGAAGTTTATTGAACTCATTTTTTCCAGGTTGACATACTTCGTTCACCGTCGGGATCCAGTTCTAGGTTCCATAAACACTGGATTTTGTATAAAAGTTATCGTGCTTAGATTCAACTATCACAATTCGTCTTCACTCCGAAGTGTAAAGGACCTACTCAATCATGAAGGTAAATAAATTGATTTCCCATCAAATCGTCCAAAAGTAATCGTTGATTCGTTGGTACAGTGCTTCATTGCTATTGCCCTGGTTGCCCTAGTCTCCGTCGCCACCGAAGGAAGTGTCGTTCCTGTGACCTACTACAGTCCTGGTTTGGTACAGCAAGTAGCAGTGCCGTATCCCTACTCATATCCATATCCGTATGCGTATCCATATAACGTCTACCCCTATGCCGTCCCCACGGCCGTCGTCGTCAATCCTCAGGAGCCTCGCTATACGGCCGTCAACCGCGGAGCCTATCACGATGCCCCCCTTCCAGGACACTCCGTTTCGCAGCAATCGGTGAACGTGCAACCGGCTCCGGGCACGCTCTAAAAGTTCACGGGTGAAGATTATTGCAAGTTATGAGATGTGACACACGATATGAGGAATACATTTGTCGAAACTGTTGTTTTAGTAATGAAACTGTGATTGTTTTTCGTTATTGTTATATTGATTATTCGCAACGGTTCGTTATCTTTTCAAAACCAAACGCATGCCATTTGTACTGGAAATAATTCCATGACTCGAGTACTTGATCGATACTAAAGAAGTCTGTATGTCTCAGGCTTATCTGTCAAAGTGCTCTTTATCTAGTGCAATTTCACGTAATTTGCTCACGTTTACTAGTGATGGTTTGAAAAAGTGTTCTAACTTTTTATTAAAGTGATCAAGTGAAGTGTGAGTGAAAATTTTCTTAGTTTTCCAATTACAATCGTGCTACTAATACGCTCGTGAACGTGTTTTTTAAAGTGTTTTTGACGTGCGAGTACGTCTTTGTTTTCTATACTGGGGTACGATTTAAAAAAAATCGCATTGCGACCGTCACGAAAAGTGGTCAGGTTTTGAGCGTTAATATCTCAGTCGTTTCTCAAGAGATTTTCAAAACTTTTGCACCAATCGATCGGAAATTTTTCTACGCGTCAATTTTATTAGAAAACGTTGTTGATTTTGGACCAAATACTATTAAAGAATTTATAGATGTTGAGCCTTGCTTTACAAAGTATATTAACCCCTGCAGGCCTAAGGGGTCATATATGACCCAAAAAGGATAAAATCACTGACTGAATAAAAGTCTACACTGTCTGGACAAATTTGTTGTACATCAATTCTTCTATCTGGGAAATATAAAAAAACACATGAGCTTAAGGCCTAGATGACGACCTGGAATATGAATATGAAAAAGTTTAAGAAGAAAAAATAGATGGCTTATTAATAGTGTAAAGCTTTGTGTTAGAATATAGTACATATGCATACGTTTTATTAAATTTTCGTTGATAAACGGTAAATAATTTTGTATCTTTCGAGCTCAGAACTAGATCTACAGTTGTAACAGTAGCTTTAAAGTCTATACAAAGTTACGATATGTATTCAAACATATTGAATGAACCTTTTTGGAACAGTCCACCGTCATTATTTGATAATTTTGGGATGGTCATCTAACTGTCCTTGAGTTCAGAACACAAGACATACAGTTGTAACAGTAGGTTTTGGAGTATGCAAAGGAACTATAAGTATTTAACAATATTCGTTGAATATGCGACAATTTTGAGATATTCTAGATCATCCAAACTGTCCTTAAGCTCAAAACATAAGATCTTCAGTTGAATCATTAGTTTTTGGGCTACATGAAGCTATTATATGTATTCAATCATATTAAATGAATCGTTTGGAAGGTTCACAATCATTATTTTATAACTTTGTGATCCTCTTTTTTCTATAGACGGGATTGAAAATCTGCAAACTGACACCTGAAGAACTCTAGGTGTGGGGATGAGAGTGCCAACTCCTCGACTCACTAAAAACCCTCCCTCGGAACCACCTTTCGGTATACCTCAGGGAGGAGGCTTTCGTGCTTGTTAAGCACCCACTATGCTTAACCCTTTAGGATTTTAGTGATTAGGTGGTCCCTGCGACCTGCCGTTGGTCGTTTCGCCATTTTTGTTGGAGATCGAGGACAATCTGGGAGGCTGCTATGCATACCGCGTCCCAGATGTCCCGGTCTTAGCACATCGTCTGGACCAAATTATCCGGAGTCGTGTCGTAACCGCTTACGGCAATCATGCCGTATCACTCGCTGTCGAAGCGAGGCCATGCGAAGAACACATGTTCCTCAGTTTCCTCGACTCCCGCGCACTCGCTGCATGCGGAGGACTGTGTATGCCCATATTTATGAAGGTATTGTCTGAAACAGCCGTGGCCTGACAATTTTTGCGATAAGTGGAAGGTCACCTCACCTTGTCGCCTACCAACCCACCCGGTTAATTCAAGGATTAGTCGATGGGTCCACCGACTTTGGCGAAGTTGTTCCATTCCCTTTGCCACTTAACCATGGATGTGGCTCTAGTGGTCTTCCGAATACGTCTTGTTACACGTTGTTCGAAGCACTCTACATCCTCTTTTATGACCATGCCTATTGGCATCATCCCTGCCAGGACACAGACCGCGTCGCGTGCTACCGTTCGGTATGCACTAACCACTCTTAGGCACATATGCCTGTGCGTACTCTCTAGCTTACTAATGTAGCTCTTGGTACTCAAGGCGGTGATCCATGCCGGCCCACCGTACCTAAGTATGGACAGGGTGACACTGGCCAGGAGTTTACGCTTACTCCCTTGCACCGCCGAGCTATTCGACTCCAAGATACTTCAATAATCTCTTTGATTCGATTTGGCAGTGCACTGAAAGACGTCCTCGTCCAGACACTTTTGCATCACCACCCTGAACATTTCGGGATCCATCAAGATAGCCATCGTCGATGGCCAGGTTACTACCGGAAGGCGTCACCCACGGACTTGTATTGGCCTTTTGACTACAAGCCCTCGAAGCAAGCTAGCTTGGTGGCCTTCATCTCCTCTTTAGTACGGTCTTCGCGGCGACTAGCGCCCTCTAAAGTCGATTCTCTCGGCGTCTGACCGTGCTCTTTACCCCTCCGTCTTGCGTGGAGGCAAGTTTTCGGAGGTCGGCAATCGACTCCGTCCACCAATACACCGGCGATCTTCCATTCCTCGGTTTGACTTCCTCGGCATGGTCGCATTGCACGCTCTTGTAAGTGTCATAACGAGTCGTTCGCCGCAAGGTTCATGGTATTGCGTGAGTTTCGTTCTCTCTCAAGCGCCTCTTTAAAAGTCTCTACATCAAAGTAGGACGTCCTCCATCTGCGAGCGAATGGAGTGGATGCTACTCCTGTGATCCTCTTGGTAATTCAAACTGTCTTTGAGTTTAGAACTTGAAATCTACGGAAGTAACTGAAGCTTTTTAGGCTAAACTAAGTTTGTATTCAAGCATATTCAGTGAATATTTTTGAACGTTAATATACACAAGCAGATAATCTTGTGATGGTCTAAGTCAAAAACTGTCCTGGCGTTCTGAATTTACAGATTTACAGTTGTAACAGTAATTCTTAGGCAATTAAAAGTTTCAATAAATATGCAAACATATTGAAGTAATATTCTTAAAAGTCAACAAAATTCATATAAACTACCCTTAAGATCAGAACGTAGCACCTACAGTTGTGACAAAAGCTTTCTGTGCTATTCAAAGCTACGTTGTATATTAAAACATATTCACTCTCTATTTTGGAAGAACAACAGACATTATAAGATAATCTTCTAATGTTCTAGGTTATCAAACAACACTGGAGTTCAAATTAAAAATCGACAGCTGTTACTATAGCTTTCTGGACTAAAGCAAGTAAAACTATGTATTTGGCCAAATTAAGCAAGTCTTTTGAAAGGTTAACAGATATAATGAGATATCTTGTAATGTTCCAGGTCACAAAAACTGCCGTTGTGTTTTAGGTTAGGATCTACAGTCGTAACAGCAGCTTTACAACCTATAAAAGGTGGCGATATGTATTCAAACACATTCAGCGAATCTTCTGCAGGGATCTCAACCATTCAGAGTATCTTGAGATGTAAAAGTTCATTAAAACTGACCATGAGTTTAGAACTTAAGATGAACAGAAGGAACTGTAGCCTTTTGGGGAATACAAAGCTACGATAAATTTTTAACATATTTAATGAATATTTGGAAACGTCCACAGACATCATAGAATAACCTCAGGTCATTCAAACTGTCCTTCAAAACTTAAGGTCTTCAATAGTATCAGTAGCTTAATGAGCAAAACAAAATTAAGTTAGTTTGTTTTGCGTAGAATATCCCAACATAATCTCATAACGTCTGTTGGTCTTCCAAGACATTCTTTGAATATGTTTGAATACATATCATAACATTCTTTAGCGGATACAGCTACTGTTACAACTTGACGTCTTAAATTTTTAACTCCAGGACAGTTTGGATGAACTAGCACGTCTCAAGAAAATACTTCCTACTTTTTTTCTAACGTTTCTTGGTTATTGAGCACCAAATCCATCAGAATTCACCACGTTGCTTGTATTACAACGCCTGGAAAAAATAAGGCCTGAAAAGGTTAATTCAAAGAATATTGCATTGGGCAATCCAAATGGCTGACATTTATTTGCCTTTTTTGATTAAGGTTTGTTTTTCGTTTGTTAGAGTCTTAGCATACCTGATGTTTTTATTTGACACAAAAATCTTCCATACAAAGATCGGAGTCTATATTGGAATCCGACTTGGCTTGCATGGAATTGGTTCTATCAACCGAATTAGTAAAAATGTCTTATTTTGGCGTAGCTGATGACTCATTCACATTTTTGCAAGGCTGACTAAAAGTTAATTGGTCCTTATTTAGCTCAGTCGATAAAGGCACGGCTACAAAGCAACACCATGCTGGAGGTGGTTTTGTTCGATTCCCGGTCTGGTCTAGGGATTTTACGTTAAGGACTCCCTTGGCATAGGGGAGGATTGTACTTGCCACACAATCATATTAATGCAAAAATGGTACCTGGCATCAAATAACTGTGGAAGTGCAATTAGAATACTAAGCTGAGAGCAAGCAATAAGCTAATTGCGAAAGTAATAAGTTCGAAACGCTAGAAAGGAGAAAGAAAAGTAAATTGGTACGCACAAAAAGACCTGCAATTCGTGATTCAATCAGTTTAAAAAGTCCATTAATGGTTGCTTTACAGTACCTTTATGAAAACTTCAAAACTTGATGGAGACCATCAGCACCCGCACAGTGGCAACGGACACAGAATCAGCGCATTTCTTCCATTTTGCCCGCATTTGCTGGATGTCCTTGACTGCCCGCCACTTCGTCGCTGCTTTATAATTGCCCAGTATTTTTCAATTCGTCGAACTTCCGGTCAATTTGGAGGATACTTGGGGACAAAATCGATCGTGTTGGCAGCATATTACGCCAGAACCACCTGGCAGCTGACCAAATCGTGCCAAAAGATAACTTTGCTCCTATGCTTGCGGATGATGGGGAATTAAAACTTTTTCAGGCATTCTTCGATGTAAACTTGGCGCACATAGTTTAAGTACTTTGAGTGACCACATTTTGCTTCAATAACTGCTCGGCATCGTCGTGGCATCTACTCAACAAGCTTAGCAGTTGTTTCCGGGGTGATTTTGTCCCATTAATTTGAGATTACCCGCCGCAATTATTGAATTCTTGTTGGTTTTTACTCCTGGACCTTAATTTTCAGAAATGACCAGAGATGTTCGATCGATTTAAGGTTGGGAGACTGTGCAGAGCCACTCCATAACCTTATACGCTTTTTCCTTGAACCACTGCGAAACCAGTTTTTGAGGTATGCTTCGGATCTTCGTCTTGTTGGAACGTATCCCAAATAACACCACTTGTCATATTAATGTTAAAAGTAAACCTTTTAGACAAAGCTTAAATTTTTCTCCCCACGCCAAAAACTTTATTTCATACACGCATATAACCGAAAAAGCGCAACAAATGTTGCAGTTTTAAACATATTTAGGTCACACCAGATGTTCTGTAAAACATCCATAAGACAAATATTATATTCTATGGATGCTCAAAACAGCGTGCTCATAACATAATGATATGTTTGTCAAATTAAACACGGTACTAAAATGAATAAAGTTAATATAATATAAACAGATTTTACAATGGCGAAAGGATATCGTATGCTAGTAGTTCTTTTATACGTTAAAGATGATTTTTCATGTGGAATGGGCTTCAAATGGTTGAGTTGACAACTTGGCAGGAGGGTGCGACCGACCTCTGGTCCTCCTGAAGTTCCTACCTCACGCCTCCACGAGTCATATGATCACAAAAGACTGCCAGCTGAAACATGGAGACGCTGGTTGGCGTAGCCTGAGCAATGTTGTCAATCCGACAATAGCGAAGTGAGGGTGGAACGGTACGATCATATCATAATTTTCCATTCTCATATCTTTCGGGTCTTCCAGGTCGTCAGGTATTACAAAATAATTTAAAATTTAAAATTCTTTTTTTTTTTCATGGCGGTCTGTACATTACCTAATTTCCTGGTTTCATAATGGATGCGCAAGTTTGTCTACAGTTGCAACAAAACATGCAGTCGGCACACTATGTAATTTTCAGTTCATATTACAATATACCCTCACTATATATTCATCATGTATAGTGGACATTGTTTATTCATAGCCTAATTCTGTATATTTCATTACATTATTACGCATAGAAAGGTAAATTTCTCTCAGGTACCATGCAGTTTAGGAGGAGAGGTCTTGCGGTTATAGGATGATCATCTTCTGGTAGAAGCAGCAGTAAGAATGGGGATCAATTTTCAGCTGTATCTAGCACCGTCGGAGTGGCCTTCTCGAAAGTAGCAATGGATGTATATATAGATGTGTAGATACTAGTATGTGTTATTATATGATGCATGTTTTTTACAAGCTCTAGCATATTTTCATTAATAGAAATGTTGAGCGACTCTCGACCACTCAACCTTTAATTCCTTCATTAGATTTTCCATTAAATGGCGTAATATGACCTTAACATTTAGTTACGATCATCAACTACTATTTGAGCAGTTCAGCGGAACTACAGCTGTTCATCATTATTAATTGCATATCATAAACATAATATTGTGGAAGAAGCTAATAAAATAATTAATAAGAGGAAATTTTAATTGCTTCAGATTGGTGATCCAGCCTGGTATAATTACGGTATTCCCCATTGCATATCAAATAATAATCAAAATCAATAAATGCTACTTCATTCCAGAAGGTTACATGTCTATCTGTAACATGATTAAATACGTAATAATATATCAATATTATGGATTTCTATATACAATTGAATGCTTTGGCTGATATTTATACCTCAACGAATAACAAGATGAGCCTTCACATTCCAGAGATACAGTCCACCCATCAGTGATGCAAAGTGGTACCTGAAGCTGCATATTGGCCATCACTGCCTGTAATATTATTATCTCAGCAGGTTAATTAATTTAGTTTAACATGGTCCTCATAGGCTCGTGAACTCCAACTATTACACTAATTTAACTAAATATCCTTATATAGTTTTTTGCTCTACTATATATTCAT
>JASCZW010003147.1:0-32323 GCA_034211315.2 Aedes japonicus | reverse complement strand
TAACAACAACAAATGTAACAACAATGTAAATACCATCGTAATAATGTAATATTTAAATAATTGTAATAAATAACAATAAACAACAACAAAATAATAAAATGTGTGTACAATAACAATGTAACAACAACAAATAATTAATTTTAACAAGCGTGTAAATTTTCCTCTCGTTTAATTTCAACCTAGAGGAGGCATAAGCAGCGAAGTTGTATGCAATCATCCATACAACATACAAAAATGTTTGTAATGTGTCATACAAAAGGCTAGATGCAGGCGTTATCTGACCTCAATTTACATGAAATATCCCATTAATTTCTGCCAAATCTAGCATTCCATTTATGTGCATTAGAAAACACATAAAATTCAATGTTTCTTTTTATCTGTGTAGTGTCTGTCACGGGACCCAATGGGGTCGATCTACAAGGACCCTTGCAGGATACCTTAGACAATTTGTCTACTTGGGCTCTAGAGCTAGAGTATCGAATTCTCTACGGAGAAAACTGAGTTGGTAGTTTTTTCTGGAAGGCATAACCCTGCACAACCGAAACTTCAAATTTTGGGTACACCGATAACTCATTCCATGTCATTTAAATATCTTGGGGTCTGGTTCAATTCAAAGTGCACCTGGAGATCTCACATTGAGTACCTGAAGCTTGAAAATGCCAGCAAAGGGTCCAATTTTTTCTGCACAATTACCGGGACCTGGTGGGGAGCGCACCCGCAAGATCTTCTAACGTTGTATCGGACAACGATTTTGTCGGTTATGGAATACGGTAGTTTTGTTTTCAGTCAGCGGCTCGGTCGCACATAATCCAAACTGGAACCGTATTCAGTATCGGTGTCTTCGTATCACGCATTAGGTTGTATGCACTCGACTCACACCATGAGTCTTGAAGTGCTGGCTGGCATGTTGCCACTCTCAGATCGGTTTACAGAGTTATCTCTCCGGCTCCTCACCAGGTGTGAAGTTATGAACCCTCGGGTGATTGAAAATTGTGAACAAGCTCCTAGAGTTGAATCCTCAAACCCGCTTCATGAGCTTGTACCATTTGTGCATAACACAGGATGTCAGCCCTTCGCTTAATAGTTCCCAATTGTGTTTGCTTCCCGACTTCGGAAATTCGGTTCATTTTGAATTATCCATGAAACAGGAGCTTCGTGGAATCCCAGAGCATCATCGTCCTATGATTGCTCCGGTGATATTTGCTGCAAAGTTTGGCCTAGTTGATTCCACTAAAACGATTTTCACTGACGGGTCTTTGATAGAGGACTCCGCTGGCTTTGGCATATACAATGAAAATTATCAGCGTCGCTCGTAAACTTCAAGCACCTTGTTCTGTTTTTGTCGCGAAATTGGCAGCAATTTATTTTTCTTTAGAAACTGTTGCCTCTTTTACACCGGATCAATACTTCATTTTCACGGATAGTCTTAGTTCTATAGAGGCTATTCGCTCCTGAGGCCGGTAGCACACCTCCCTATTTCTTCAGTGAAAATACGAGGTCTTCTAAGTGCTTTATCTCACGTTCTTGTACTATCACCTTTGTGTGGGTCCCTTCTCATTGTTCGATTCTTGACAATGAGAAAGCGGACCTCGCTTGCAGAGTGGGCGCTATGGAAGCGATATTGTAGCATTGAGTGGCTGAATCAGAAACGATCGTCCCCAGAAGCTAAAGCCCGATTCAAAGTATATTTGGATGCATCCAAGTGATCATAACTCAAGAATCAAACAACATACACGGTAGATCAAAACGCAAACAAAAGGGTATTTATGCATCTTTCAAATGATATATAGAAAAATATTACATTTACCGTTTCGAACAAACTGTCGCACTGTACTTGTAATCGACGTCATCATGATTTGCACAGTCGCCTGTGATACTGTAGCTTGTTCCACTTTGAATGCATTTGTTGTGCAGTTGTCACTTCTTTACCGCATTCTCGAAGTTTTCGTTTGACATTTGCCCAATTCTCAATTGACAAATTAAAATTCTCTTGAAAGGATGTCACGCACGTTGGAAAAGTTGGAATCGTATTTCTTTGCAAAATCACGTATGGGTTGCCTTTCACGTACCTCAACACTTTGATCTACAGCTAGTGCCACTTTTATGATAAGTACGCTGTGCTCTATCCACATTCAGGGTATCCTTGTAACGTTTGATCAAAAGACACACCGTTGAATTTGGGAATTTTAATACATGTGCTATTTTTGTGGCAGCCCACAAAGAATTCTCTTGATGTTTGTGCACAATTATTTTCTATTCTCAAGTGTCATGATCCGTAACTTCGAGATGCGGCGATCAATTCAAAACTTTTCATCAATTTCTTCGTCAATGAAACATCAACAAATGCCTGTCAAACGTTTTTTGTTCTAACCACCAAAGACGCAGTGGTGCATTAAACCGTGCGTCCAGATTTACTTTGAATCGAGCTTTATACCATAGATGACAGCCCATCACGGGTAAAAGGAGCCTTGAGCATACAACTTTAAAGGGTAAATTAGCACAACTTGCTAATGAGGCGCGCCGCATGAAACTTGAGATCCTAGGTTTGAGTGAAGTTCGTTGGCCAAACTTTGGAGCACACAGAAAGCCATTGGGACAAATTCTGCTATGTTCTGTCCTGCGATGTCACACTCTCCGGCTCAGTAGATTTGGTTTCCTAAAAAGCGCCCAGGCTAACTCTGTCCCTATGAACTGAAAGCCTATCAAGTAAAGGAATATCGTTGCCAGATTCAGCTGCCAGATTCTGACGAGCTGCGGCTGAAACATTCAGCGCTTTCGAAATATTCAGGATCGAATCCCATGTCAGAAACAATAAATAACACTGGATAACTCCACGTGGTTGTGTTTTTTAGTCAATTACATTTAGAGTCGATAAAGTAGATCTGTCAGTTTTTCATACAACCACCAGAGAGAAGTTTCTTTTTAAATTTTTGACAAAATACTCGTAGCTCTTTGTATGATCGCAGCAAGCCGTGCTTTGAAACTGACGTGTTTTGTTTTTGCTGCGTCGTTTTCGCGAAAAAAAATCAAACAATAATTCGTAATTTAACTTTAACTAACAGTGAAATCATAAAATATCGCGTGCTTTGGGAAACCTGTTGTGAATACAATCGTTTTCCACCCGAAATGTGTGAGTGTCGGTAGTATTTCCACATTTTGTGGTTTTTTGTGCTGCGCCCCCGCACCAGGAAGAGGAGTTACATCAGCTTAGTTTCGAGGAAACAAATCCGTTTCTGTTTTCATGAACAAAAAATCGTGATACTAACTCTCTTCTTATTCTATAAATTCGTGACTCTTATTCATGGTTTCATGATTGAAATGACAGATGCGAGTCATGAACTTAGGAAGTCTTGTTTTGCCTCTAATCTTAAATTGTGTAATCAGCTTCATTAGTCAAGAGTCTTTTCAAGAATAACTATAACGTAGTCAGTACATCGACCAAGTACTAACACAGCAATCTTCATCAACGCCTAGGTTCGAATCATGAAGGTGGATTTTTTTTTTGTTTTAATTCAGAGTCGATAAAGTAGATTTGGTAGATTCATGGATAACGTTCTCAGTATCAGGAATCCAGCTCATGGTTTTGACCCAATTTATTCATGATTTCATTGCGTCGGGAAAATATTTCATGATATAATTTTGTTCATGCTGTATATTCATAACACGAAAACACAACATATTCATGCAATCATGACCTGTTTTTCTCGTTTAGAAGAACACATTATTTCCCGTGTTTGCTTATTAGTGGTAGTATTGAGCAATCCGGACATACATTATTAGGTTTGAGCGTTTGTCCGCTTTGTCGCGAGTGAATCGATGATTAGCAGTTTAGAAGTTCGATATAGAGCGGCCTCGTAGCGGGCATTTGATTATTGGCAGAGTGTGGAGTGCAAAAAAAAGAAGACCAGTGCGTGTAGAAATCGGCCATTTGATTATCAGAAGCAGCAAACGAAGACAATGCGCATGCGTGCTTGAAAGACTGCCACATAATTTCAGATGCGTTCACCATGTGGTGTACAGAGTTTTCTTTTGCAGGTTACATATATAACGGGCGGTTTGGCCACGTCAATTTTTGCGCTTATTTTGTCGGGAGTGCATGAAATTAATTACGAGGCAACGTCGAGAATTTTTATGTTTACGAATGAACAAGAGAGTGTAACGAAGGAAGCGGCAATTGGTGAGATGTATCTGACTAGAACTATATAACGTCAACCTTATTTTTTAAATAATACTAAATACGTGCCTCGTTTGGAACTTTAAGATTTCGAAATCTGGAATGTGTTGCAGTGCCCTTATCCAAATGATATCGGTAATGTTTACATGCGGGGCTTATTGTATGTCAAAGTAACCTCGGAATGGGCGTGACTCCCCAGACATTCAGAAATGGGTTGGTGGATCTGCAGTAGAGCTATCACTTTCTAGCTCTCGGATTAAAGCTGCTTGCAATGGTCACTTGAGGGATTGTTGTAAACAGACTTCTTCCATAATACCATTGCCGGCCAAAGAGTGTTAGATTGTACACACACACACACACACACACACACACACACACACACACACACACACACACACACACACACACACACACACACACACACACACACACACACACACACACACACACACACACACACACACACACACACACACACACACACACAATACTCGTAGCTCTTTGTATTGTTTTCGTACAATGCACGAATGCTCTTTCTGTGTCAACAAATGCTTCGTGCTTTGGACAGTTGCGCGTGTGCCATTTATTACGAATGTATCTTCATAAAACGTACAAATCCGTTTCGTTGCTCAAAACAACGAATGGATTTGTGAGTATTACCTTCAATTTTGTAATATTTATAAACTAAAATTAACTTTCAGTGCACCAAACGAAGGGGATACATCGACGAAATCTGCAAAAAAGCGTTAGACTGGAACCCAGCAAACAAGCGTTAGGCAGACCCAGAGGCTCATGGCGGCGTAGCATCAGTAAAAAAAAAGTCGACGAAAGTTTGACCAGGAGATAGGTTAAGGCGATAGCGAGCAAAAGGATGAAGAACTTTCAAGTCTAGCCTTTGCACCACCCGGGGTGCGCAGGACCCTTAAGATAAGTTAGTTTTCTAGAGTCCAAAATTCTGTTAAATCCAGTGAAATCCAAAATTTATCGATCTAATAAGGTACCTTAGAAATTGAATTTGTTTTTGATTTCAACTTCTTATACAAATATAATGGAATTCCATGGAATGAGTTTTATTTTCTCTCGTGTTTTGAAGTAGAGTAACTGAACTGTTATCATTCTATGGTTGGGCACAGAACAAGTGACAAATAAAGCATCAACGCTCATAACAGCATCTCTTTTATTTGTATTACTGTCCCTTTTTTTAATTTTTTGTAAAAGCTGGACCAACTTAATTTATAAGTTGTTCCAATGTTTGCGAAAATTGAGTATTTTTTCCGTGAGAAAAAAGGGACAGTAAAACAAATGAAAGAGAGTCTGTTTGAGCGCCTGCAATAATATGGTTGGAAAATTTTGAGTTCTTTTCCGGAAACTGTTTGCCTTTCAATCGTCCATTTTGGCATCTTGCCTTGGTTCTGATCTTATCTTAGGTTATAAGTTTTCCCCGAATTGCATGCAATAAACGCTAGATTGCAAGCTCATACCAAGAGAAAGCGAGAGAAAGAAGCTGTACCAATTTGGATTACAAATTCCAGTGTTTGATCCACTTCGCCGGAGCAGCAAAACCAGAAAGGTGTATAGCAATTAAAACTTGCTCGAACCGTCGACAATTTGCTTGAATTATGAACCGTTTTACCATCGTGTCCGACCGTCCTCTCTTCAGTTCGCCACGTTCGTCGGTGGTTGGCCTCTTGGCAATGGTATCAAGATCCGGTTGTGTGACCGAAAACCAGAGGGGTACGCAATTATCCGGAAAGCATTCTGTGGTTACGCTTGGCGAAGTTTGAATCTGTGATATTCTGCTGGAGTTTATTTCCTTCCTGTGTTTAATAGTGGAGCCCATTTTGAGAGCAAATATATCGCCCATATTCGAAATTTCTGCAAGTACAGGGTGGGTAGGCAGTTGTGGGGTAAGAAAATATAACCTTCATATACTGTTTCTTCCGTGCCGTGGATGGCATTCGGAGGTGTTAAGGTTTAGAAGCGAGAAGGAACCTATATTTAGTTGCAAAGCAGCAATGAGGTTGTTTTAAAAGGAGTCAAATTCTGGAAGGTTCTAGAATAGGTTCACGTTCCAGAGCTATGAGTCAACAGCAGAAAGCGTGCATGGTGTGCAATGTTATCGCATGGTTTGGAGCGACGTGGCAAGAGCATTGCGGTTTTGCAGCCATCGTTTTCCTGTTCTGTCACGTATTTTTCCGACCAAAGCCTGAATGCTGTGCGGGAGTGCCTGTTTTACGACGTAGGTTTTTCGAAAACTATGTTTGTGTGTTCGAGCCCGGTAATTAATAGGCGTTTTATTGCCAATTAAGTTCGAATTTATTTTATGCTGTAGTGCTTTACACTTAAATTACTCTTTATTTGCGAGTTTACGCCTTAACGCCGATAAAGTTCCTACTTTTCGGAGGCCGGCGTTGTTTGGACGAATGGGTCGAACGTATGGAGTGCAACTGCTCTAAACGTGCCTCAATTGAGGGAAGCGGATTAGTGTACCACGGACCATAGTTTTCTACTGAAGGCTACCATATTTTACTTGAGAATGTTTTCAGATGATGTATGGCTTCGTGTGTATGAATGGAAAAGTTTATCACCACTAACTGCACTTTCTATGTTTATAGCTTTAGAGATCTCTTCTCATATAAGCATTCCATGCTTAACATCTATGTTCTAACGTTACGGCATTGAGTGAGAAGGTTTAGATAACATATTTTTAGAATAGGTGTTCAACTAGTACGATAGTTTTACGTAATATTACCAAATTTGAAGTAACTGGAAAGTGGAGAACTATTCAATTGGTTTTAATAGAAGCTTTGCTACACCATCTCACTGATAGAATAGTTTCAACATAGGCGACAGTCAAATCGCTAAATTTTAGTTTGCCTGTATTGATTAATATGCTACTACGTCGACACATGTCCCAGTCCTCTAGTTAGCATAAGCTTATTTATGCAGCCGACTAAATTAGTCTCTATATGGATTAAGCGACTCCACTGTTCTATCAAGCGGTTTGCATTGGCGGTTTGCAGCAACAATCAATAGGAAATTAGCGACATGTAAAATTGGCTCACTGTTATTAGGGAATTTTTGGCCAGGGCACACCTTGCAATATATTCTGCGCTTTTTGGCATTAAAACCTTTGTTTTGTTTTTTGATTCACCGTGTTATTTTAAAAGAATATTTAAGGCATTATTGGTTTAGAGCGTTTTTTAAGGGGTGATTCAAAAGCTTGGGACTGGATGTCTTCTTCTTTAACATTTCAAGCTTATTGTTTTCGCAATTAGCTTATTGCTTGCTCACAACTTAGTGTTCTAAATGCACTTCCACAGTTATTAATTGAGAACTTTCGATGCCAGTTACCATTTTGCATTAGTATGATTGTGTGGCAAGTACAACGTTACATTATGCTCAGGGAGTCGAGAAGTTTTTCTTTAACGAAAAATTTCTAGACCAGACCTGGGAATCGAACCCAGCCACCTCCAGCATGGTGTTGCTTTGTAGCTGCGCCTTTACCGGCTTAGCTAAGGGAGGACCTATTGGGATCGATGTGCTGGTACTTGCTGAACCAAATACTTTATCCATTTTCTTCATGACTATCCTGCTCCTGTAATAGTGGAATCGGTTAAGCCGCATTCACTCACCACTACCTACGGGGAACGCGGAGAGGAGAGAGATTTGTCAGGATAGAGTAGGAAGAAAATATAAATAAGGTGTGAGAACTGAGGAATAGCAATCGAAATTATAGGTCGACTGAAGGCGAACTTCGAGAAATTCACGTTTCAGACGCTGCAACTAACCCAGATACCCCAACACGGCATTCTGGGAAATACTTTATTAACGTCTTTCATTGTGTAAAATCAGTACTGTGATAGAATGCTTTTAACCGAAGATGGCGTCGAAAGAAAAGCGAGTGCGAAAAGCAAATTGTGTGCGGTCGCAATAAAATCCGGATCTGTCAGTAACGTTTGTAATTCGCGTCCATAACGTTCTTAAATCGTTCGATAAACTTTTGACAATGTTTCTCATGAAGGCTAAGAGCGGAGCAAAAACGGATCTCAGAACCACTCACAGAAGGACGCAAAGGTGAAGCAAATATTTCAGAAGAGACCAGATCTTTTGGTACATACTGTGAATAGAAAAATAAAAATGCCCTTCACTTTTGTTCATACTTCGAAGCACCGGCAAAGTATAAAGACGTTCAAGGTGAAAACCGTACTGAACCGTACGATAAACAGAATGTGATGGCTAAAACTCGGGCTCGTAAGGTGTATCGCGGATGTTTGACGAAGTTTTCCGTTCGATAATGGACGATGCTGGAAGACTTAAGCAGCATCCTGGAACAAGTTTTATTATACTGCCATACAACCTACCAACGGCGTGACGAGCATTTCAGGACGAAAAATATAGGCCAATTTTCCCAAAAACTATTTGGTTTGGCGGGCAATATGCAACTGTGGTCGAGCAAGCCAAAGTTTACTACTACCCGAACGGAAGACGAGGAAATATACCGTGAAGAATGCCTAAAGAAGTGATTGTTACCATTCCTACGCAGCCATGACGCTCCCCCGCTATTCTGACCTGATTTGACAGCTTGTCCAAAGATGTTTTGGAATGGTACAAAGCGAATGTGATTCATGTTGGATCGAAAGAGGCGAATACATCTAACTGCCCGGAGTTGCGACCTATCGAGCGGTGTTGGGCTCTCGTGAAAAGAGAACTCTCTCAATATACACCCAAAAGTTGAAAAGGTGGCAAAAAATGCAATTGCACCTTTGCAACCATATCTCGAGAAATCCGCATGATTTAGAAAAAGACAATTTTGCCCATCACGATCCACAAAGCGTTTTATGGTATAAACGAAGCCATGGCAAGCAATAATAGATTCCTCGAAACAAATTTATCGCTGTGTGCTTTTAGTGCCTCGACAGTCAAAGCAACCGCGCTGATCTTTGTTCAACAGTCAAAAACTTTTCTCAATATGGGTGAGACAATACCACAGAATGCGTTGCGCTCGTGACCACTGTTGGAATTCCGCTGTCTAGTGTTCTATTTTTATTTTCACTCGTCATCGCACTCCGATATCTCTTTCGAGTTCGCCCTTCTTTATGAAATACACGAAGCTATGCAAGTATGTGTGAGAGACATTTGTTTCACGTTGTGGTCGCCGAGTTCCTCAACAATCGAAGCAAACTGTTATCTTTTATTCCATTTCTTTCACCTAGTTAAAATGGCTGTCGGTTACGATCTAGAACCATGACGCAGACGGCATCGGTTCGAATCTCGATTACGCGAATCGCGTTCAGCTTTTTTGTGAGATACTGAATTTTCGACTCAATCTTATACTCAACACTAATACACCGTACACCACTCACACATTGAATTTTTCAATGCTAATTGATGAGTTGCTTTTTTGCCCACGACCAATGTTGCCTTTTTCTCCAAGTTACGATCCATTACGAGAAATGATACCAAATCATGCGATAATGCATTACAATCTTGCTTTTTTATTTTGGGTGTAAACAACAAGCTACAACTATAGAAAAATTTCGAAGATGTTGCACAGAAGCAGCTAAATCGTCAAAAGAACGTAACAGACCATTAGGGGAGTAAACTCAAAAAGTCTGTGTTTCTTCATGCAACCTAATTGAGTAACTGTATTTAGTTTGGCATGACTAATACCGATAACAAATGAATAAAAATGAAGGTAACAGCAAATTTGTTTTATTCCAAATTTAATCTGTACAGATTTTGTCGCGCACAAGCCTTAGTTTAACGAATAATTGTCGTGTTATTTAATTAAACTTATATTGTGTTTTTGAAAATAAAGAAGTGATGTGAATTAAATGAACTCAGTGTAATGTCCTAGACGAAGAAAGACCTGTAGATGACGGACTAAATTTAGATAAAGAAACGAAGGAATATTAATAAAAACGTACGTTCTTCAGTGGAAGATCACAGAAAATATATTAAATCATCAGTTACATATTGTATTATGTAAATTTAATTCATTTCTTATCGCTCTATAAACAAAAGGTATTCTTGCTACAATTAAAAACACTTAAGATCAATACGGAATGTAATGTTAGTGTATTCTCAATTCTTGATAAAAAATGTTTTTGTGCACCCGTAAACCTTCACAACTGGAGCATTTATTCACCAACAAGGTAAAGAGGTTCGATTTTCAGGTCTCCAAAAATTAACAACTACATATCACTTGAACCATGCAAAATCCTTTTAACAAACATAAATAATTCCATTGACTTTTCTTTTTCAACGATAATTCAATCCAAATCCAATCCAAATCCAATCCAAAACCAATCCAAATCCAATCCAAATCCAATCCAAATCCAATCCAAATCCAATCCAACCAATCCAAATCCAATCCAACCAATCCAAATCCAATCCAAATCCATCCAAATCCATCCAAATCCAATCCAAAATCCAATCCAAATCCAATCCAAATCCAATCCAAATCCAATCCAACCAATCCAAATCCAATCCAAATCCAATCCAAATCCAATCCAAACTAATCCAACCAATCCAAATCCAATCCAACCAATCCAAATCCAATCCAAATCCAATCCAACCAATCCAACCAATCCAAATCCAATCCAAATCCAATCCAACCAATCCAAATCCAATCCAAATCCAATCCAAATCCAATCTGCAAATCCAATCCAAATCCAATCCAACCAATCCAACCAATCCAAATCCAATCCAAATCCAATCCAAATCCAATCCAAATCCAATCCAACCAATCCAAATCCAATCCAAATCCAATCCAACCAATCCAAATCCAATCCAAATCCAATCCAACCAACTAACCAATCCAACCAATCCAAATCCAATCCAACCAATCCAACCAATCCAAATCCAATCCAACCAATCCAACCAATCCAAATCCAATCCAACCAATCCAAATCCAATCCAAATCCAATCCAAATCCAATCCAAATCCAATCCAAATCCAATCCAAATCCAATCCAACCAATCCAAATCCAATCCAACCAATCCAAATCCAATCCAACCAATCCAAATCCAATCCAACCAATCCAACTAATCCAAATCCAATCCAAATCCAATCCAAATCCAATCCAACCAATCCAAATCCAATCCAACTAATCCAAATCCAATCCAAATACAATCCAAATCCAATCCAAATCCAACTAACCAATCCAACTAATCCAACCAACTAACCAATCCAAATCCAATCCAACCAATCCAAATCCAATCCAAATCCAATCCAAATCCAACTAAATCCAATCCAACCAATCCAAATCCAATCCAAATCCAATCCAAATCCAATCCAACCAATCCAAATCCAATCCAACCAATCCAACCAATCCAAATCCAATCCAAATCCAATCCAAATCCAATCCAAATCCAATCCAACCAAATCCAATCCAAATCCAATCCAACCAATCCAAATCCAATCCAAATCCAATCCAAATCCAATCCAACCAATCCAAATCCAATCCAACCAATCCAAATCCAATCCAACCAATCCAACCAATCCAACCAATCCAAATCCAATCCAACCAATCCAAATCCAATCCAAATCCAATCCAAATCCAATCCAAATCCAATCCAAATCCAATCCAAATCCAATCCAAATCCAACCAACCAATCCAAATCCAATCCAAATCCAACTAAATCCAATCCAACCAATCCAAATCCAATCCAACCAATCCAAACTAATCCAACCAATCCAAACTAATCCAAATCCAATCCAAATCCAATCCAAATCCAATCCAACCAATCCAACCAATCCAACCAATCCAAATCCAATCCAAATCCAATCCAAACCCAATCCAACCAATCCAACCAATCCAAATCCAATCCAACCAATCCAACCAATCCAAATCCAATCCAACCAATCCAAATCCAATCCAAATCCAATCCAAACTAATCCAATCCTAAACTAATCCAAATCCAATCCAAACTCAATCCAAATCCAATCCAACCAATCCAACCAATCCAAATCCAATCCAAATCCAATCCAAATCCAATCCAAATCCAATCCAACCAATCCAAATCCAATCCAAATCCAATCCAAATCCAATCCAAATCCAATCCAAATCCAATCCAAATCAATCCAAATCCAATCCAAACTAACTAAATCCAATCCAAATCCAATCCAACCAATCCAAATCCAATCCAAATCCAATCCAAATCCAATCCAACCAATCCAACCAATCCAACCAATCCAAATCCAATCCAACCAATCCAACCAATCCAACCAATCCAACCAATCCAACCAATCCAAATCCAATCCAAATCCAATCCAAATCCAATCCAAATCCAATCCAACCAATCCAACCAATCCAAATCCAATCCAAATCCAATCCAAATCCAATCCAAATCCAATCCAAACTAACTAAATCCAATCCAAATCCAATCCAAATCCAATCCAAATCCAATCCAAATCCAATCCAAATCCAATCCAAATCCAATCCAAATCCAATCCAAATCCAATCCAAATCCAATCCAAATCCAATCCAACCAATCCAAATCCAATCCAAATCCAATCCAAATCCAATCCAAATCCAATCCAACCAATCCAAATCCAATCCAAATCCAATCCAAATCCAATCCAACCAATCCAAATCCAATCCAAATCCAATCCAACCAATCCAACCAATCCAAATCCAATCCAAACCAATCCAAATCCAATCCAAATCCAATCCAACCAATCCAACCAATCCAAATCCAATCCAAATCCAATCCAACCAATCCAAATCCAATCCAAATCCAATCCAACCAATCCAACCAATCCAAATCCAATCCAAATCCAACCAAATCCAATCCAAATCCAATCCAACCAATCCAACCAATCCAACCAACTTAAATCCAATCCAACCAATCCAAACCCAATCCAAATCCAATCCAAATCCAATCCAAATCCAATCCAAATCCAATCCAACCAATCCAACCAATCCAACCAATCCAAATCCAATCCAAATCCAATTTCATTTTGATCAAATGTACGCTGTTTTGAGCAGTGTTAAGGAAAACTCAAATCCATTTTAACAGGTATAGTTGTGGTTCTTGTAGCAGGAACTGGAGAACTAACACAATACTAATCAGCTCATGTTCGTTTCATGTTTGATTGATTTTTTGTGAGTTCAATGTCAGATATCAAATTCACCCATGACTTTATTCTTGCATGGACTTCCAACAATTGGGATTTAGGTTGTCAAATTTGAAAACTTTAAATTCAATACAATCCAGCAGATATGATGTAACCCTTTCCGAAGCACCCATCGTTTGTGTCTTATTCATCAAATATAAAAATAAAAATGGTATATACTACAATATCAAAATGCTTTGAACCAATTTCCTGTTCGTTACTTACATGCATGCATTGAAATAATATTGTAATTTCCTGGCTTATGGTGCATAAACAACAGCATGAACATGATTGACCACCCGAGGTTGAATCCTAGAGGGTTTGAGCTGTTTAGTGGAATACCTGTAACTAGAAATTAGAAGAAGAATTAGTATCTTCCATTTAATTCCAACTACCTTTGCTTATCTTCGACAGATACGCGTATTTCGTCTACAATGTGCAGACTTCTTCAGTGTCTCGTACTAATAACTTGACTTAAAGAAAACCTTCGCCACCTGCCGTATATATACTATTTTCTAAATACAAAGCGTTTACCTATCATTATTTTGCTTAAACCCATCTTATTTACATTAATTGTTATGTTATATATTCTCCGTGCGAGGAGTAACGATTATGATGTAGAAGGAGATGTTCGTTCATCACCATGAGGCACCGAGAGTGAACAACAATGTTTTTGGCTAGAATGAAAGATATGAAGAGAAAGTTTTGATAGTTCCGCTAGTGTGCGGCAGGCTTGGAAATATAGCAGATGTTTTAGGAAAATTGAGCGAAAAGGGCATGTGTACAGTGGTACTCGAACCAACGACATTTTTGCCTAACATCCCACTGCGGGGTAGGTTGAAGCACGGACTAAGTCCGCCACTTCAACAGGCCGTGCTTCAACCTACCCCGCAGTGGGATGTTAGGCAAAAATGTCGGTGGTTCGAGTACCACTGTACACATGCCCTTTTCGCTCAATTTTCCTAAAACATCTGCTATATTTCCAAGCCTGCCGCACACTAGCGGAACTATCAAAACTTTCTCTTCATATCTTTCATTCTAGCCAAAAATATTGTTGTTCACTATTGGTGCCTCATGGTGATGAGCGAACATCTCCTTCTACCCATCTTATTATTATTTTGTTCATACCTATCCTGAGTCAAAAACAAATGTACTTATTGTTTATAGTAGAATCCTTGTAGTCCACCAGATGTTTGAAGAGCATAGCCATTTCTATGTAAAGATATTAAGAGTTATTGTTCCGGGCTGTCGATGGTTGATTATAACTATGTGTTGGACACTATTGGCTAAAGGGTGATACGGTCAAAATTTGGTCAAGGGAAAACGCGTGTAAATCGGTGAAATCGTTTATTTAAAAAATCAAATTAAATTTCTTTTTCAAGTTCAATTAGTATAAAATTCAGGAAAAATATTCAGTTAGGCTTCCGCTTTTCTAAATCCGAATTGCCGGGCCTTACGCTTGACCCTTGCCATCAGATTTTGTACAGCCAACTTGTCCACCTTCTTCGCCGCAGAAAGCCAGTTTGCCTTGAACTGCTGCTCGTCCTTAGCAGTTTTTTTGGTCTTCTTTAGGTTCCGCTTGACAATAGCCCAGTATTTCTCAATTGGGTGGAGCTCTGGCGTGTTGGGAGGGTGCTTGTCCTTGGGAACCACTTGCACGTTGTTGGCGGCGTACCACTCCATGTCCTTTTTACCGTAATGGCAAGATGCCAAATCCGGCCAAAACAGTACGGAACAACCGTGTTTCTTCAGGAAAGGCAGCAGACGTTTATTCAAACACTCTTTCACGTAAATTTCTTGGTTGACAGTTCCAGAAGCTATGAAAATGCTGCTTTTCAAGTCACAGGTACAGATGGCTTGCCAAACCAGATATTTCTTAGCGAACTTTGACAGTTTCGTGTGCTTGAAAATATCTGCTACCTTTCCCCTTCCTTTTGCCGTATAAAACTTCTGTCCCGGAAGCTGCTTGTAGTCGGCTTTGACGTAGGTTTCGTCGTCCATTACCACGCAGTCAAACTTCGTCAGCATCGTCGTGTACAGCCTCCGGGATCGCGCTTTGGCCGTCGTATTTTGTTTATCATCGCGATTTGGAGTCACTACCTTCTTGTAAGTCGATAGTCCGGCTCGTTTTTTGGCTCGATGCACGGTTGTAGACGATACACCCAGCTTATTTGCGGCGTCTCGGAGAGATAGGTTAGGGTTTCGCTTGAAACTACCGGCAACTCTCTTTGTCGTCTCAGCGGCTTCCGGTTTTCGATTTCCCCCCGATCCAGACTTCCTGGCTGTCGACAAACGTTCCCCAATCACTTTAATTACATTTGTAACGGTTGTTTTGGCAACTTTTAGCGATTTTGCCAACTTTGCGTGCGAGTAGCTCGGATTTTCGCGATGCGCGAGCAAAATTTTGATACGCTGCTCTTCTTGCTTGGACGGCATTTTGACAACTGAAGAGTGAATTCCAAAATCAAAATAGGAACAACATTCTACACACACACACCTTCAAAATGAGGGGTGTTCAGGTTGTTTAAATGCAAAATTGAAAGAAATACGTCAAGTTGATATTGACCAAATTTTGACCGTATCGCCCTTTAGGATGTTCATTTAATGAGAATAGTGAGATCATTAAATTGATTAAATGACTACAATTCTCAGTTGTTTTTTAAGCTGAAGCCAATTTGAATCATATCCGATGAACTCAGTCGGCCCCTTAAGCTTGTAAGGCTACTGTTTAATACTGTTACTGTCACCCTCTTTTGTGAGTGAGTACATATAATGTTTGAAGGTTAATTATTGGTTTGATCTATAAACAAATCATCTGAAGCTCATTTCTATTCATCTCGTCCGCTCAGCCACCCTCACCAAAAAATCATCAAGTTTTATGAAAGCCACTAAAGATCAAGAAAAGGTGCCAATAGGTTTCAAGTTTTAGTCAGATTTTTGAGAAACTACACAGCTTCTTTAAGGCGGTCTTAAAACCTTGTCTTCTAAAGTTCCTTTAACTTCTATCAAAGGTTTTATTTTGAATTTATGAACTCGTAAAATGCAATTTTGAAATGCCGTTTTAGGAGTCAGTTGAAAAAGCATTTTAAAACCATTTTGCCTCCAGTAAATGCGGCAAATTTTCATTGAGGAAAATCAAAATATGGGCAAATAGTTTTACAGGAGCCATTGCGAAGATAATTTGGCTTTTTAGCAAAACTGTGATTTCTGTCATTCGCCATATTGAAATATATGAAATATTTGAAATGTGGACAAATAAATTCCTAATTTTAAATATTATTCAAATGAACTGTAGATCAGAGACCATTTTTTGCATTCTTAACCTTGTTGAATTTCGTAAATTTTCTGAGAATTCATGATCATTTGTCGAATATATTTATTTCAATTTTGTTTTTGTTGATGTAAGCTCGCATAATCTCCGAGGTGATTTGATTTTCGGCTTTTATGGTGCCAATATTCATCATAAAATTAAATGCGCATATGCTTTGGAGCATGATAAGCTATAAAAAACTCAATTTGTTTTGGACAACTTTTTTTTTAGATATTATAAACTGTTAAATGAATCAGAAGAGCAGAGAATCTAACAAAGCAGAACAACAAAATCCCCACCATGATATCACCGTGAAGTTTGACAGCTGTGGCCATTTGACCCTATGCTGGTTTTGATGTCAGCTAATAGGTTTTATGAAGGTTCTCAATAGCATCTTTCACTAGAACTTTTTTTAAATTTCTATGGTCTTGTAAACGTTTTAGACATTTGTTTGCACAACCGTCTATAGAGTGGGCAACTTTGTACACATTTTGGCTGATGCATAGAGGATGTGTTGGTGGACAAAATAGCTTTGAATCTACTTTTATCAACAAAACCAGGAGGAGTGCTATACGTTTGGAATAAAATTCATATTGTTACTTGGGCAATGTATGCCTCTCTAAGCATTCTGTAATAACCTAACTATATATTCACAATCTACGGATTCCAAATCGCGAAAGAAACTCCCACCGTTTAACATGTAAGTATGCGGAATGTTACAACTTGGAAATATTGTAAAAGAAAGCGATGAGTCAACCCCCTCGGATTTATCGCTCATACGCTATTATGACAAATTTACAAGTTTGGACTGAGTGCTAGTTTGTGGTTTGAAAACTGTCCAGATTCATGAACAAAAAGTCCGGGTAGAAAAACTAATTAATGTGATGTAACCACAATCGAACTGACTCTTAGCTTCGAGTCTTGACAGTGAATCCCTACCCCATTGTTCGGGAACTACTTGCCTTTTCGCGGGGCAATTCACACCGATAATGTTATTTTCGATGGGTCAATCAAAGGTTCGACGCGATAAGGGATTTGTTTTCGGACTGGCAAAAAAAGCGTTTGATCGTTTTGCTGGTCACTTACGAACTAAAAATGTATTTCTCCTGTTAGGTACAATACTGTAGAGATGATCGAGTATGAGAGGTGATGTGTGTGATTGAGAGTGAGTTCTATTGCGAGTATGTGGTTTACTAATATGTGTTAAGGTAAGTGTTCTATTATGGTAAGTATGTCAAATATTTGTATTTATTCACATATTTTGCATTTTGTAATTTTCTCTTTCGTTTCAGGTATCCATGATCAGGCGTGAACACCCATGTTTGGAACGTTTGACGGTTAAGAGGAAACAAAGATGTGATAAAAGCAATGGGCGTGCTGTCATGGACCGAAGAGGATGCAGAGGATATTGAAGGGAAACACGAGTTTCTCTGTACAAACGGCGCGCGTAAAATATGAATGTCACCTGGTTTTGCCCAAAAATCAAAATAGGGTTTGAGACTGAAGTCCTATAAAATAAAAACAGTTCCAAATTGCAACGACAAACAGCACTTGACAGCAAAATCACGGGCTCAATTTTTGTACTGCAAATATTTGACAAAGCTTTCGAACGCTGTTGTGGACGATGAGACTTCCCAAATATCAGTGTCGAATAATCGCTTGTTCAAACAAATTTGGAGAAGTTGTTCAGCTTTTCCTTCTAGAAAGCTGAATAACTTCTCCAAATTTGTTTGAACAAGCAGTTATTCGACACAGATATTTGTTGAGTTATGTCTTGAAAGATTGCAAGCAGCTACCAGGGCTGGTTTTTCATTCTTATATTGTCAGAAATGCTACAGTTGAGCATTTTTGGACAAAGAAGGCATCGTCATTTCCAAAATATACCTTGTTTGGAAAGCAATTCACATGTGTGGCAGACAAAGTCAACTTTTCGTCACTAGAGGCACAATCAGCAAGAAAATGTATAGGAAAGAGTGCCTGTAGAAGCGATTACTACCATTAATCAAAAACCTACAAGGAAAAACCATTATGCTGAAACAGTGATGGAGTGGTACAAAGCAAGACAACTAAATATTATACCAAAAACCGCAAATCAACCAAATTGTCTAGAATTATGTCCAAACGAGAGATATTGGGCTCTGATGTAGCGGAAACTTTCTAGAAAGAAACAAAGAATCAAAGATATCAAACATATTTAAAAAAATTTGGACATAGACGGTAACAAGACAGTATCTGAAGAGTTTGAACAAACCCCAATGAATGGAGTTAAACGCAAAGCTCCAACATTTTATGCAAATTATTTTATTTATTGCAGTCTGTAATTGCCTGGTTTATGGAGCAAAGAGAGTAATCTTCGCAGAAGTAATGATTTGTTCTTTCTTTCTTTATTTTTGTGACCTCTGGTATTCGAAAGTACCGTTCACAATATGATTCCGCAATTTTACTTCCTTCATCCAATACGTGACAAAAGAAAGCAACAGCCGCACGAAAACCACTGTTTTCATCCTTGAGCAAAACCACTTTGAGTTCTTCTCATGTTAAAACATCACAATTCCTCCTTTGGCATACTCCTTAGAGTGATCAATTTACAATTTTCAAGCCCTCTTATAAAGCTTGCAGTTTCGTTCTATCGCTTCCAAGATATGCAATAGACTATCCTCTAATGACTTTGGAGGTATAAGTGGAAAAGTTATGCTCCACTCATCTTTGTGCATAGCTCACGCTTACCCAAGCCTTGATACAGCTTATTTAACTTTCCTCAACGTTTGAAGCATGCGATCTTTTGTTACATTTTTTTATGCCATATAACTGTACTGCTCCCTTCGCATTTTAAGGATTTTGTGTAACTCCGTCACCTGAGATTACGCGCGAGAGCTGATATACGGTGGCAAAACTTTTTCATTTCATCCACTGCCGTCATCATCTCTGACGTCTTCGTCGTCGTCGTCGTCGTCGCCTTTGTCATACGAAAGTATAACTCCTTCCTCCATTCATGGAAAACAGCTGTCACTAGAGCAATCTGGCTGCGAGAGGTGGGATTCAAGTCAGGATTAGCCAAGTAAGACACGCATAAACGACTCTTGCTAATGGGCTAAGGCTGAATCCAGTGTAGCTTATTGCAACGACCAACTCTTGTCATTTTGGGAGTGGAAGTATTTCCTTGCCGGATGAGCGCTGATCATTGCTTTGCCAGATATAGCTCCGACAGCGGTAAACTGTTTGAGAAGCCTAAATGGCAGGTAAAAGTTGTTGAAACTTTAAATGAAGATATGTACTCGTTAAAAGACAAAAACAGCGACCGAAACTGCGCGAAAAAGTTGATCTGTTGAGCGAAGCTGTTTGCATATCATTCAGAGTGTGGGATCTACGTGACACTTTGTGTTGATGAGAGTGGGGAGTTTGATTGCGATTCTTCCAACAAAATAATTCCAGCAGAGGTACGATGTAACGAGCGAAATTCTTCCCCATTTCTAATTGTTCCTTGCCCAGGAAACTTTCTTCGTCGACAATTCTCGAGCACTTTTTCAAACAGACGTATCTGATTTTGCAAACAGAGAGGGGAAGTAAGATTCAAACACTGAATTCCTGAAACCCTTAGAACGTTCATGCAAACTAGGGCCACCAACACAAGGAATATGATTTCCTTAAACTGATGGTGATGTCTCTCTCCGTGAAGGTGCTGAAAGTATTGAGAAATGTATTATTTCTCCTCTTTGTTTACAAAATCGGATACGTCTTTTTGAAAAATTTGTCGAGAATTCAACATTCCAGGAGCTGTTCACTTGCAAACGGCTTGCTTTCATCTGGAATCACTTTCCTGCATGGTTCGATTTTTTTTTCAATCTCAAGAAAGCAATCACATTACATAGGAATAGCAACCGGAATGAAGCACATAACAACAGTTGTAAGTTAAACTTCCTCGTGGTGATATTTCGATCTTACTCTTTGCTCACACATATTGAAACATGTTGGATGAATGTCAGAAATACTCCCAGTGACAGAACAATGAAACTTTTCCAATATCACAATCAAAAGATAGGAAAACCATTTGGCTTAGAAAACAATGCGTCCTCATTCTTGCAGCCATAGCAATGATCCGGAAAGTAGCTCCAAGCTTTTCCGTACATTCGCTCTTTGATGACAGGACACTAGTAAAAGATGCAAATTGACTAGCTACTAGTCGTATGCAATGTAAGCCAAGAGCTAGGACGTACTTGTGCATGTGCATGCTTTGGAAGAAAAACAATTGCGTTCTCAAGTTTTCTTACAAGAGTTGATGCTCGGATAGAAGTTGTGGTATGTAATCGACCGGTAATTTTCAGTAATTCTCTTGCGCTCGTTCCGTTGAAATTGGTTTCATAGTTTCAATATAAATTTCGTTAATTGAGTAGAACATGTTGCACCTAGAATACGCCTAGTTTTAAACTGTCCGTTAATTGTATTGTAAACACAAATTGCCAACAATAGAAACATTAAGTTTAGAAGCTTGGGACTCAATTCATACACTTTCAAGCAGCTCAAGATTATTCTACAATCGACAGGATATCGACAGAGTAAACAAAGGAGGGTCACAGGGCAAATAATGTAAACAAACAAGAACGTCAGATGTGTGCAAGACGCTGCAAAAATACTAATAACGTTTGCATTAAAAAATAGATAAAAATTGCCGATATTTCGAAACCACCCATGTAGCATCAATCATAGTAACCCATGAGTCAGCAGACAAAATTTGACAGCTCTATTAGTCGAACTCTAACCATGACGGCAAAAACGGTGAAGCAACGTTCAGAAGTGAGCGCGTTCACAAAACGGAACCCCGCTGCGTCGAAAACGGACATCGTGCAGCACTTTGTGGACACCGGATGCGCCTGTTCCAGCATCTACTACATCTTTGCACTGTTAGACAACAATTAAAGCATCGAGTTAAATCCCGGTTCTGGACGGCCGACGACCCTGAGCGACAAGAAGCTTCAAAGGATGTTAAAAGACTCTGCTGAGCTTGCCCAGCATAAATATATTCTCCTACATAGTAAGAATCAAACAACAAATTAATTTGTAAGTCAAAGGTATGCAAACATACATATAGTTCCAAAGATTCCTTTCTCAGTGCAAACAACTTTTTTGAAGAGTTCAGACCTCGTGTGTGCTTTTTTTATGTAGGGTAGGGAACAGCTTCATCAGGGGTCACTATTTTAGTTGTTAGGAAATGGGTCTAAAACTCCTACGTTTTCCAAATTATTTCACTTGAATTGATACGATCATAAGCTCTATCTATCGGACTTATGATTCGATAAATAAATCATGATTGATTAACAATTTATTACTGTCACTTTGAAGATTTAAAGTACATCATCTAGAAAACAATCAGTTTCTTACCTGGTGAAGAAGTTCGCTCAAATTTTTCCTTTGTGTATTTTATATTTAATCACGTGTACCGGAGAGCATGTCTTCATCAGCTCTCTCTCTCACAGCTAGGCTTGTTGCCAGAATGTGATGTTGAACATTGAGTTAAATTTATTACATACTAGCTGAACCCGGTGCGTGCGCTGCTACGCTTGCAACTAAATGAAGGAAAATTTAATATAACTGGCACGTTTATGGTTTTATTTTCGAAATGAGTTTTTTTTCTTGACTAAGCAGGGGTTTAAACTTCTATCAAAACATGCTCCTTATCCGAGAAATTCACGTTTTGTGTTTAAGTAAGCTGGATAATTCTCATTTTTGGTAGAAATTTGTGTTTCACTTGTATGGGAGCCCTCCCTTCCAGACGGGGGTGGTTTCTCCAACCACCATACAATCATTGCCTTCAAAACCCCCCACATTCCAAATTTGGTTCCATTTGCTTGATTAGTTCTCGAACCATCGCACTGGGCTCATCGGTTATAATAAAAATTTGATTTTAATTTGTTTGAAGCCCCCACTCCCTTCAGGAAGGGAAGGGGTCTTGAACTACCATAGAAACTTTCTTGCCTTCAAAACCCCCCACATGATTCGATTTGCTTGATTAGTTCTCGGGTTATGAAGAAATGTGTGTATCATTTGTATCAGAGCCCCCCTTCCTGAGAGAGTAGGGGTCTAAAACAATCATAAGAACCTTCTCCAGCCCCAAAAACCCCTTCATATAAATTTTCACGTTGGGCGGATCAGAACTTCTCGAGTCTATAAGGGTCTGACAGACAGACAGGCGGACAGAAATTCATTTTTATGTATAAAAATGCTAAAAAGGTTTCATTCACTTGATTAGTTCTCTAGTTATGCAGAAATTTACTTTTTATTTGTATGGGAGACCCCCCCCCCCCCCCTATTTGAAATGGGGAAGGGTGGTGAGGTGCCATATAAACAATTCTTGCCTCCAAAAACCTCAACATGCCAAATTTGGTTTCATTTGCTTCATTGGCTCTCGAGTTATGTTAAAAATTATGTTTCATTTTTATGGAAGTCTCCCCTTCCAGAAAGCGGAGGGGTCTCAAACCACCTCAGAAACATTTATTTCCTTCAAAAACTCCCACATGCAAAATTTGGTTCCATTTGTTTGATTTGTTCTAGAGTTATGCAGAAATTCGTGTTTCATTTGTATGAGAGACACCCTCTTTCAGTAACCGGAGGAGTCTCAAACCGCAATAGAAATATTTCTTGCCTTCAAAAACCTCCATATGCCAAATTTGGTTCCATTTACTTGGTTAGTTCTCGAGTTAGGCAGAAATTTGTGTTGTTTTTGTATGGAAACCCTCCTCCCTCCCCCTTCCAGATGGCGAAGGAGTCTCAAACTTCCATAGAAACATTTCACTCCTCCAAAAACCTCCACATGCCAAATTTCCACATGCTTGATTAGTTCTCGAGTTATGCACAAATTTGTGTCTCATTAGTATGAGAGCCCCCCTCTTACAGAGGGCGGACTGGTCTCGAGTTACTTAAGAAACATTTCTTTCCTTCAAAAACCTCTACCTGTCAAATTTGGTTCCATTTACTTGATTAGTTCTAGAGTTATGCAGAAACTTGTGTTTCATTTGTATGGGAGCCCCACCCCCCCTCCTCTACCAGAGAGGGAGGAGGGGTCTCGAACTACCGTAGAAACATTTATTGCCTTTAAAATCCCCGCAAGCCAAATTTGGTTCCATTTGCTTTATTAGATCTAGAATTATGAAGAAATTTCAATTTCATTTGTATGACAGCACCCTCTTCTACGAGAGAGGAGGGTCTCAAACTACCATAGAAACATTTTTCGCCACCAGTAAACCCCACATGCCAAATTTGGTTCCATTTGCTTGATTAGTTCTTGATATATGCAGAAGCTTCTGTTTCATTTCTATGGGAGCCTCCCTTTCTAGAGAGAGAAGGGGTCTTAAACTACCATAAAAACATTTCTTGCCTTCCTAAAACTTCCGCATGCTAAATGTTCGGGTTCCTTTCCTTGATCAGCTCTTGTCATGCAGAAAAATGTGTTTTATTTGTATGGGAGCCCCTTTCAGAGAAGGAGGGGCTCTCAAATCTATCATAAAGATTATTCTCCGGCCCCAAAAATCTCTGCATACAAAATTTCACGCCGATCGGTCCTTCCGCTCGCGAGTTAAATCGTGACAAAGGAAACCCCAACTCATTTTTATTAGGCAGCATAATTAATCATCAATTAAAGAGAGATTTGAGCAATAGAAAATGAAAAAGTGCATTATAATTATTAAGGCCTGGCCATAAATAATGTGTGATCAGACATTAAGAGATTAGGAATGAGCAATAAAAGATGAAAAAGATCTTTGGATAATCTAATTGTGACCGGTAAATCTATCAAATAAAGCAACAGCTATTAGTATATGTGCAATTAAATATGGCAGTATTTCCGCCAAATTATGTAATTTGAGCACTAAACTATTCTCATATGTCTTTTAATTTTGTTAGATTTTCCGCACGAAAACAGTAAATTATGACAATGGATATTTATTTATCCATTGCTCATTTTACTGTTTTTATGGGAAAATCAACAAGTTAAGATATGCGAATAGTTTAGTGCTCAAATTATTATATTTAAGTGGAAGACATATTTAATTGTACATATACTATACTGTTGCTATTTGACAGATTTACCGGTCTGAATTAGATTATCCGAAGTCTTTTCTCATCTTTTATTGCTCATTCCTAATTTTAATGCTGATCACACATTATTTGTTGGCACAGGCCTTGATGAATTTAGTGGCACTTTTTCATTTTTGGTGCTTTTCTGGAATTACTAAGTGCAGGTAAATATTTTAGCCTTTTATTATAAAAATTTAAATACCGTAAAACGGGGTGACTTCGATAACTTTTTGAACTATTTCTGGAAATTTTCTTTTCAAACTATCCTTAAAATTTTGTTTTACATTTTTAATACCAGTACTGGGATCTGTAGTATACACAGAAATTTTCAAAATTTATTATGTCAGATGAACTTTAAAAAAATTGTTTAATTCCCGCGGCAAATTTTCAATAATGGGGTTACATCGATCAAAATCCATTTGAAGTGCTTAAATGTATAAAAAAAACACCAAATTTTTATGCAAACCGTTTGATGCAGATGTCTCCCGAATAGCACAGAAGTGGAGTATTCCCCAAAGGGAACGTTCATTAATAATGTCACGCAAAAATGATCATTTTCAAAACCCTCCTCCCTTTGTCATGTTTTTACGGACCTTAAATTTTGTATACAGATTATCACAATTCCCAAAGGTCCCTTCCATTAAAATCATGACATAATTTATGAGCGACCCATCCATTGCTATTTTTCAGTAGCTCACCATAATATTAGACAAACAGAAATACCTCACTCATGTCGTTTTTAATTCGGTAATACACCGGTGTAAGGACGCCAACACTGCCGTGAATCGCATATCCGTCCCATATGGATAGGAAATCAAGAAAAATATGGTACTGATATGCGATTCACGGCAGAATAAGTCGAGTCAGCAGCTAAGGAAACGTTCGTTAATATCATCATATTTTTTAGGAGGATTTTATAGACCGTGACAATCCAAGAAGAACCATACATGAAAGGGTGACATGTGGTGGGGGGGAGAGGGCTTTAGTGTAGAAAATCGAACCATTTTTCACACCTTTTCTCCAACACAGAACAAAACAAAACAAACCCTTTGACAGATTGGAAGGAAGTACAACACTTCGAGAAGGTTGTCGCGTTTATTCGTTTGCTCTTAATTTTCGATCAAAATATTTATTTTATTCATTAATTTGTGTATACAAAATTAATATTTTTTCGATTAGCTTAGAGAGACGAATGTTTAGGTAATCTGAAAATGTGGTTGTAGATTTTTTTGAATATCATTTTATTGCTTGAATATATGATTGTTGTTGGGCTTGGTAAAACCATAAGGAGCATTTTTTTTAAAATATTTTTTTATAGCGAAGGAAATCGAGAAGTGCTAAAAACAAAATGCATTTATATACCCTAATAAATGCTAAATATATATGGTTCAAAGCTTAAAAATCCAGGCACTTGAAGAAGGTTAATTTTAAATTGAATAAATATCGAACCTGGCGGTCGAAGTCACCCCGTTGATCGAAGTCACCCCGTTGATCGAAGTCACCCCGCTCTACGGTAATCTGAAATCACTATTTCTTTCATGTTTTTTCCAGTCATTTGAGGTTGATCTTTGCTTATGATAATATTGTCCATCATCTGGCACTATCATATGCAATACAAAAATATGTTTCGTAGTTGTTCAATAGTACCCAACGATGAATAATGCTTCGCTGTTGAGCGGCAGCTATGGCATCACTGTTGCTTTCGAGAGAGCCCATGTTTCCTCTCTTCTTTGTTAACCATGAATATAGCGCACCGGTATTGTAACGTGAAGCCTGCTGTCTCTTGCATGTGTTTGTTTTTAAACGAAGCATCCCTTTTGTCGTCACAGTCACATTGGTTAACATTTGCGTGAGAAATAAGAAATACACATTGTCAATCTTAAGATCAATGGCAAACTAAAAGTTTGTTCTCATACGTCTGTCTCATAACCCGCTAGTAGACGAGATTGTGATCGTAGCAATCGACATGTTTTGGTTGATTGTTTTCAAGAGCGGATGGGTAAAACGAGGGAACGGGTTAAGGAAATTGACGTTTGCAGCAAATCGTGAACGGGTCTATTTCAGTTTGCCTTCGCACACGTGCACGGAATCGCACTCATACAGGTTTGTTAGATTATGTACGCATGCTTTTAAAAAGTCCCTGCAATTGGGAACTTTATTCCATGGCTATGGAATTTTCTGAGTCTAATGCTCGTTGCTGAAAGTATGCGCCGATAGACCAGATGTAAGCATAAGAATTAATGTCTAAATATTGGCAGTTCTAATTATCGATTACATCCAGTTTCATCAAATTTATTAGGTGCTGAATAAACTGCTTAATACCCGTCCCGTACCCTATTACAGGTAATTCAACCAAGAATGAATTGTCCACCATCGCCCAATAAATATGTAGACAAAGGCCCTCGACACCACTGGAACGATTCCAACTTGAACCTTTATGAATTTTTATGCACTGCAATCATTTATTTTATGATTTTTTAATTGAAATTAATTTAATTTTCAGCAGGTTAATAATTATGCACGTTCCGATGACGGTTGACTCAAGTGAGCCTTGTAGTGCGACACGAACCTGAGCACAAACCGCAATCATTGCCATGCAGAGATGAGGTCACACAAAACGTGGGTGGAAAATTGTTGCTGGTTATGGTTTGTCAGTTGGATGGATTAATGTAGAATGCTCGTGGTTTGTGCTACAATAGTTTTCAATAATGTGTATGAAAATGGGGAGTACTTTATGCTCGTAGATACTTGTTGCAATACTGCAACCTAGCGGGGTAACCATCGTTTAAATTTGCAAACTATTATATCAAATACCACAAGCCACAACCGCATCTAGAATACGTTGTGCTTAATTTAATGTTATTGTGTGTTTGGTCCAACCCGGTAACGGGTGAAGAGAGAAATATTTGAAAAAAGT
This sequence comes from Aedes japonicus, assembly GCA_034211315.2. Lineage (NCBI taxonomy): Eukaryota > Metazoa > Arthropoda > Insecta > Diptera > Culicidae > Aedes > Aedes japonicus. Next base: position 4,732 of record JASCZW010003147.1, on the reverse strand, counting down.
TCCTATAATATACTAATTACAGATGGTCAAAACAGGTATTTTAATGTATCTTTCAAGTAATGACCCTGGTCTCTCAAAAACGTCACGTTATAAGGAACGATTTTGGAAACTTTGACGATCCATACACATTTATTGACCTAAATAGAAATACTCATTAGTTCTTCCTTGCCTTTGAAAAATGCAAATTGTGCTAGTTGCAATGATCAATGAGCCATTTATGTATATACGGCAGAGTAATAGCGAAAAATTGGAGAGAATTTGTCAGTTGCTGAAGCAGTACTTCACCCTACTAGGGGATGGCTCACAAAGATGTTAGATATAAGAACCGTTTACATAACTGACGTGGCTCATAAGAGAACGTCCATTAATTACGTCACGCAAAAATGACTTTTTGTTACTCCCCTTGTCACGTTTTTTGCATGCACCTTCGAATTTTTTGTATGGATCGTCACGTTTTTCCAACCCCCCCCTCCTCCCCTTACTGCGTGACATAGTTAATGGACCTTCCCTAATATGATGTAGTGGCCACAATGCGTAAGTTGTAATAGAGATGCCAGTCTATCGGTCATCAAACGTTTTTAAACAATTCTGCAGATTCAGCACATGAATTCCTTGACTTTTCGTAGCGGGCTCCTTTGGCCCTTGTGTCTTTTGTATATTGGAGTCTTGATTTTTAATTGCACTACTTATTTTACAAATTTTGCATCAAATTCAATCAACTAATATCCTCAAAATGAATAATGAATTTTAATAGGAGCATAAAATTTTCCCTGGTTCAATAGCAAGTTAAAAAAACATTAGCAATATTTCATGCAACATATAACGGCGATATCTTGCTAAAACTAACATTAAATGTTGCGTGAGGTTATGCCAAAGCTGCCAAATTACAATTCAAATACGTGCATTATATATCGAGGAGAAAATATTTGTATGTTTTTTGTTTACTCTGTTAATGTATTTATTCTTACAACTAAGTGACTTGAAAACAAGAAAGAAATCCTTTTCCTGACATATTATCGTCAATCCCTTCATTCGTGTACAGGGAGGAAAATATATAATATTTCTGCTGTACATATTATGGGATTGATGTTATCTGAAAGTGCATCTTTTATTGATGAAAAAATTATTTTATCCATGCAGTAAAGGACGATCATAACTTGGTCGACTCAAATATGACGTAGTTATTTAAAACGTGTATCTAAAAAAAACTTGAACACCCCTCATTTCTTAGATGTATGCGTACGTAATGTTAAATTTATTTTGTTTTTGCCATTTTCTAATCAGTTGTCAATTGGCGTTGAAACAAGAAGAGCGACGTATTAAATTTAAAATTATTCCCACTTTGACTTGGCAAAATCACTTAATATTACCAAATCAACCGTGACAAATGTTACGAAAGCATTCGGAAAACGTCTGAACGAGGAAACCGGAACCAGGAAGCCACAGTGACCGGAAGAATAGTGGCCTGAATGTTCAAACGCAATCCCAACTTTTCCATCAGAGATATCGGAAACTAATTGGGAAAGTCCCACACAACATTGCAAAGAAGCAAAGAAACAAGCCGAACTGTCAACATATAAGGTAACAGTGGCACTAAATCAAGATGATGATCTAAACACAACAGCCAAAGGAAGAGCGCGTAAGTTGTACACGAGTTTGTTGACCAAGTTTGATTGCGTCGTAACCCATATAACATTGTTAAAACCATCCAGCTATTATTAAGTCTTATTATAGTTTTATGAAAGCCAATAGACATCAGTTTGGTTCTATTTATGGCAGTAAGAGGTGCCAATAGGTTTCAAATTTTAGTCAGGATTATGAGGAAAAATATTTAAACCTTGTCTTCTGAAGTTCCTTTTGCTCACATCAAAAGTTTTATTCTGACTTTATGGACTCGTAAAATGCTGTTTGAATTGCCGTTTTACGACTCATTCATATTATTTTATAATAGTCCATTGAAAAAGCATTTGAAAACCAATTTGCCTCTAACAAATGCATTAAACTGCAAATTGGCATTAAGGGAAGTCACCAAATGACCACATTGTTTAATAGTAGCCATTCCGAAGATAAATTGGATTTTTGGTGAAACTTTGATTTCTTCCAATCGCCAAATTGAAATAAAAGATATAATTGAAATGTGGCAATTCACCCAATTTCAAATGCAATGCAAATGAACTGAACAACTGAGACCTATTTCGGCATTCTTTAAGATAACTTTATTGAATTCCACCAATTTTCAGGAAATTCATGATTAATTAATCATGATGGAAATTCATGATTAATTAATCGAATATGTATGTTTCAATTTTGTTTATGTTGTAAACTCACATAATTTAATGATTTGGAACATGATACGCTTAAAAAAACTCAGTTTGTTTTGAATATTCTGCTATCTTTTTTTTTAGATATTATTTACTGCTAAATTAATCAGAAGAGCAAAGAATCGAACAAAGCAGATCAACAAAAACAATCACGATATCACCGTGAAGTTTGACAACTGTGGCCATTTGGCCCTAAACTGGTTTTGATGGCAGCCCATAGGTTTTATGAAGGTTCTCAAGTGGTTATAACATCTTTCACTAGAACATTTTCAAAATCTTTTTAAAGGTTTTAATAATTTGTTTTCACAACCGTCTAAAGAATATGCCAATTTGTACACATTTCGGTTTTGAAGATGCATAGAGGAAGTGTTGGTGGACAGTTTTGAATATAGTTTATCAACATAGCCCGGAGGAGTGCTATACAGCTGGAATAAAACTAAAATTGTTACTTGAGAATGGATGGGCAATCATACGTCAAAGCTGATTTAAAGCAGCTCCCAGGTCAAGAGTTTTATACGACTACAGGAAAAGAAAAAGTTTAAGTTAAGTATAAGCGGAAAAGATGTCAAAATTTCCGAAAAAAATGCAATTTGCACCTGTGAGGTTAACAGTGAAAGTTTCGTGAAAACTTGCACTGCCAAGCAAGATATTTATGAATAGGAACACTTGCAAGAAGGCTTATTGCTTTTCTTGAAGAAACATAGTTGTTCCGTGTTTGTCGAGACCTCGCTTCTTGCCACTACGGAAAAATTCCTCAGGAATGGTATACCGCCAACAGTGGGCAAATCTCCTTGCAACCGTAAAGAGAAACCTCAAGAGAAATAAAAAACAGTTGGCAGTAAAAAACAGTTCAAACCAAATTGGCGATCAGCATCAAATAAGAAGCACATGACATCGGTACAAAAATTGATGGAGAGTGTGAAACGTTGAGTCCGACAGTTGATATAAAGTTTGATCATTTATAAAATAAACTTATCAGTGTGCACTGGCTGTTTGGCGAACTTTTAACCGTTCCACCCTTCATAAGTAAGGGAGGAGGGTACACCTCAACAAACAAACGAAAACATTAAATAATCATATTTGCTTCATAATAGCTGAATTACGACTTTCTTAGCTGAATGAAAAATCTGGCTCATATATGAGCTGATCTTCAATGTTTTTAACAGGTGACTACTTAACAGGTAGTTGAAACACAGTTTTGTCTTTTAATAAGCATTGTTAATTAATCCTTATACTAAGTTGAATATGAACTGTGGTTTGAAGCAAAATTCTGGAAAATAAATTTCAATTAAAATAAACTTCGTTTAAATTCTAGATAGAAAGTCTCCGAAGTGTTCGAAATTTTCGCGGGTCTATGATTTTCTTCAACTTACTGTTATGCTGGATAAATGATGGATTTCAAAACGCCCAACATCGCCAAATTAAAGAAAATGGGCAATAATGAGGACGGAACTTTGCAAAAATTTCAAAACTATTAAAGCAGGGCTGAAGTTGCAGAAAATTTTGGTGAAAACTAACAAAAACACTGGGACAATTGGTTCTTAAAAATTTGATAGGCGGAGCTAAAAGAAACATGCGGGGATTCGGGATGGGAGAAGGAATTGATTAAAATGAATTATGTAAATTTGAACCCATTAGTAATTTTTCATTCAGTGAAAATCTCAAAAAAATCTGATAATCGATTTAATTTTGGCGAGTATATATGTGTGTGCCAATTATTTCCAATACACCCTATACACTCTATCTATATCTTCAGGTGAACCAACTTGCTTTCTCAAAGCCATATGATGACGTTCTTGATGGGAAAATGTTCAGCTGAGTTTATGAGAAATTCTCTACCAAACGAGTGAACAACTCAACTGGACTTTCCTTGGCTCTCCTAATCGAATGAAACTTAGTACATGGTTTCCGAATGAAATTATATTTTTTTCACAAATAATAATGAAAATAATAATAATCCCTTTCGTAGCTAAATTTCGTATTCAACCAGAGTAATAAATTTGCTTATGCAATTTCACGATCAACTTCATAAATATAAGGGGGAGTAATTGCCCTACCCTACCCTAAACACTCATTAGTAAAGTTCTAGGATCAGAATTTTATGCTTAAATCAACTTTTATTCTGAAATATAATAGAGAAATCTGTAGAAGATCTTTAAACGGGGCATATTCTTCTGGGCAATGCATGAAGTGCCAAAAACAGGTTGGGTCGATCGAAAGGCAACATCACTAATACTAATCACTGGGATATAAAAAATCACTTCCAACAACAAGATTGAATAATTGGTCAGAAGATCGAGCTATCTAACATGAGAATGCCCCAATGGACGAGAAAAAGAGCTATATTCACAAACTGTTAGCAATGGGGAGTTGGAATTCCCTTTCTCCCTATCCAGAGTGCTTCAATCGGG